>MJUU01020644.1:56843-77275 GCA_002080025.1 Modiolus philippinarum
TTTGAGAAACTGAAGATCAACTGTATAACTAACAATGTTTCCTTGATTAAGGTAACTGAAAGCCAGGTGAGCGATACAGGCTCCTGGGAGCCTCTGGTTGCATTACATTTCAAAAAGATTCGAGAAAGATGTTAAGTTTAAATAGCAAAAGTGTTCAGCTTATCAGGAACTACAATTTCTACATATGTACATCAGGTTCCCATCTCATTCAAGATGGCCTTTACTGGGGAACATAGTTTAACATAGGACCATATTGGACAATGTTGTAAATTATTACTTCTAGAAAATCATTTCATACATCAAGTTGATCTGGACTAGGCATGGAAGCATGATGGTCATTAAACAAATATAGGATTTTAGTACCTATCATAAATCCAAGATGGCTGACACTGCAGATCTTAATCAAATCATCCATCAATCGTCGTCCATCAACAATTTCAAAAATCTTCTCCTATGAAACTACTCAGCCAATTGTAACCAAACTGAGCCTGAAGCATCACCAGGGTATGCAGTTTAAAAATTGTGTTCGATTAGTCAGAAGACCAAAAACATGGTCCCTGTTACTAAAAAATAGAACATGGGGGTAAATTACTGTTTTTTGCAAATAAGTCAAAAATCTTTACAGATATCAAAAATCTGACCAAGTGAAAATTATCAGCATGGCAAGATTTACATGCCCTGCAATTTTGAAGAAAATATGAAAACCTGTCTTTGAGTTAATGCCCTTTTTAGCTCACCTGGCTTTGCCAGGGTGAGCTTTTGGCATCAGTAGTCCGTCCGTCCATCGTCTGTCCGTTGTAAACTTTTCATTCAAAGATCTTCTCCTCTGAAGCCACTGGGCCAATTGGGACCAAACTTGGTCACAATAGTCCTTGGGTGGTCCCCTTTAAAAATTGTATCCGACATGTCCGTACCTAATCCAAGATGGCCACCAGTGAGGAACATAGTTTTAACATAGGACCCTATGGAAAAGACATTCAGAAATCTTCTCAGAAACTACCAGGCCAATTATAACCAAACATAGACACAATGGTCCTTAGATGGTCCCTTCCATAAAAGGTATCCGACAGGTCTGTACCT
This sequence comes from Modiolus philippinarum, assembly GCA_002080025.1. Classification (NCBI taxonomy): domain Eukaryota; kingdom Metazoa; phylum Mollusca; class Bivalvia; order Mytilida; family Modiolidae; genus Modiolus; species Modiolus philippinarum. The sequence continues at coordinate 57,924 of MJUU01020644.1, forward strand.
AATCCAAGATGGCTGCCAGCGGGGAACATAGTTTTAACATTGGACCTTATGGAAAAGATATTCAAAGATCTCAGAAACTACCAGTCCAATCATAACCAAACTTAGACAAAATGGTCCTTAGATATTCCCTTCCAAAAAAGGTATGCGGCAAGTCTGTACCTAATCCAAGATGGCCCCCAGCGGGGAACATAGTTTTAACATTGGACCCTATGGGAAAGACATTCAAAGATCTTCTCAGAAACTACCAGTCCAATTATAATCAAACTTAGTCACAATGGTCCTTAGATAGTCCTTTGCAAAAAATGTATCTGGCCGCCAGCGGGGAACATAGTTTTAACATTGGACCCTTTGGAAAAGGCATTCAAACATCTTTTTTCTCAGAAACTACCAGTCCAATTATAACCAAATTTTGTCACAATGGTCCATAGATGGTCCCTTTAAAAAAAGGTATCCGACAGGGCTGTACCTCATTCAAGATGGCCGCCAGTGGGAACATAATTGTAACATTGGACCCTATGGAAAAGACATTCAAAGATCTTCTCAGAAACTAATGGTCCAATTAAAACTAAATTAAGCCACAAGGTCCTTAGATGGTCCCTTCCAAAAAAGTTATCCGGCAGGTCCATACCTCATCCAAGATGGCTGCCAGCGGGGAACATAGTTTTAACATTGGACCCTATGATAAATACATTCAAAGATCTTCTCAGAAACTACTAGTCCAATTAAAACTAAACTAAGCCACAATGGTCCGTAGATGATCCCATCCAAAAAAGGTATCTGCCAGGTCTGTACATCATCCAAGATGGCCGCCAGCGGGAACATTTTAACATCGGACCCTATGGAATATACATTCAAAGATCTTCTTCTCAGAAACTACTGGTCCAATTAGAACCAAACTAAGCCACAATGGTCCTTAGGTGGTCACATCCAAAAAATGTATCTGGTAGGTCCATACCTCATCCAAGATGGCCACAGTCTGGAACATAGTTTTTACATTGATTTTAAGGGGACCTCTGCCCAAATTTTTGAATTTTTATTTGAATTGTGGTCTGAATGTTTCAATTTCAGCATTATGTATTGCTGTGATTGTAAGGGGAACCCCTGCCCAAATTTTTTTGAATGAGGTTCTGTTATGGGTTGTCATGGATGGTGGATCTTTCGGTTGCCATGGAAACCAAACAAGAATACTGTAATTTTAGAAAAAAAAGTATTCTGCTAAATTTTATGTTTTGTTTTTCCTATTGGAAATGCCTTTTATCTATGTCAGCCATGGTCCAGGTGAGCGATACAGGCTCTTGAGAGCCTCTTGTTCTGTAAAATTTTCAAAATTTTCAGATATTTTAATTTTTATTGGAAAGACCTCGACAGATAGAAGTCATCATTAAATTGCAAAAATGTTCAGCATACCAAGCTGTACCCACCTGGAAATTTTTGAAATGCCCATGTATGAGTTGCCCTTTATTTGTCAAATTTTCGTAATTGTATACATTTTTGCATTACATTTCAAAAACAATTCGAGAAAGAGGTTAAGTTTAAATAGCAAAAGTGTGTTCAGCTTATCAAGAACTATAATTTCTACATATGTTCAACAGGTTCACATCTCATCACAGTTGGCCTCCACTTGATCATAGTTCAACATAAAACTCTATGAGAAAATGTTCTAAATTGTTTCTTCTTGAAAACTGTTTCAAACATCAAATTGATATTATATATATATATGCGTCTGAAGTCAAAGCCCAACTGAGTTAAAGTCTTAGGATGTGATATTATCGAGAACATCTTACCACTGAGGAATTTGACCACTACAATTTGAGTGACACGCAACACTTCATTTGAATTTCACTGTTGCATATACGGCCCTATTTCGATAAATTTACATCTCGTCGGTGCAACTCGGATCTAAAAATTGGAAAACCGCTGCCGAAATACCACTTCCTCGGAAGGGTGTACAAGACTGGAGATTGGCTGGTAAATTTCCTCTCCCTACCCATCTATCCCCGTTATTGATGGATCTCGCTGGAGCAGACGGGAGGGGAAAAAATTCCAAAGTTCCATATTAAATGTCTCACATGTGAGCCTCTGGTTTAGTTATTGTGTCGCCTGCTGTAAGCAGAGTCGACACATAGGGACTACTATCCGTCGTCTTACGTCGTAGTCGTCGTCGTCGTCCTGAGTCGTCGTTCTGCGTCGTCTGTCGGTTTTTGAATCCGCAACTCCTTCAAAACTACAAGTCCGATTCCAACCAAACTTTCAGGATATGTTGTTCACGTGGTGTAGTTGTGCACGTCATTTTACATATTTTAGAGGTTCAAGGAGACAAAATTGCTCATTTATGAGTCTTTCAGTGTTTGAATCCACATTTCCTTCAAAACTGCTTGTCCAATTCTAACCAAACTTTCAGGATATGTTGTTCAACTGGTGCAGATGTGCACCTAAGACTTTTATAATTTTGAATTTACAGATTTTAGAGGTTCACAGAGCCAGAATTGCTCATTTGTGAGTCTGTCGGTTTTTGAATCCACAACTCCTTTAAAACTGCTAGTCCAATTCCAACAAAACTTTCCGGATATGTTTTTTACCTGGTGTAGATGTGCACCTGATACTTAGAATTTTGATTTTACATATTTAAGAGGTTTACAGAGCCAAAGTTGCTCATATGTTATTCTTGATAGTTAATCCTCAACTCATTCATGGCTTTAAGTCAGATTCCAACCAAACTTGCAGGTTCTGTTGTTCACCTGATCTTGTTGTGCATCTGATATGCAAATATTTTGATTTACAGATTATAGAGGTTCACTGAGCCAAAATAGCTCATTTGTTAATTTAGTTTGTTGATGTTTAACTCTTTCAAAACTATAAGTCATATTCCAACCAACCTTTCAGAATTTGTCGATCACTTGATTCAATTGTGCACCTGATACTTAAAATTTTACAGATTTTAGAGGTTAACTTGGCCAAAAATGGCTCTTCTGTAGTGCAGGCGACACAAGTGTTCCATGGAACACCCATCAATGTTTTTACTCCCAATTACATAAAAAACAGAACACAGAAGTTTCGGTCTGGTAAAAGTTGATACGGTCTGGTAAAAGTTGATTCGGTCTGGTATATTTTTCAGATTCACTAGACCAAATGTACTGTAAAAAATTTCAACTTTCGTATTCACTGATTATTCACATCTAACCCTACAAGGCTGGGCACTTTTCATTCAATCAAACTGTCAGGAATCCTGAAGTATATATTTCAAATGTACACTGCATTTTGTTTCTTCCTGATTTTCAGGACTTTGTCATTTTACCTTATTGAAGTCTTAAGGGTATGCCTCAATTATCTGCCACTCATTCTAAATCTCTAAAGTACTTTGAAACCAAATCTTGCAGGAATGATACAGTGTATATTGTAGACGGCACCGTGCATTTGGTTTTCTTTATTTTTATTTTTGGTTAGCATTGGATGATAGTTGATGAAAGCTAGACATGTGTATTACTTGTAAACTTGTTCCAAAATTTTAATAATTTTTAAGGTATATTACTTGCGAAGATCATCTCTGGACCACATATACTTTAGGGTATGATCTTGCTAGCAACAGGAGTTAGATGACCCAAGGACGTATATCTAAATATACGTCCTTGGATGACCTGACCTTGTTTTTATTAACTTCATGAAGTTTTGGAAATAGTTTCACATTGAAGGAACTAAAATATCTAGACCCACTATATTTTCTGCATTGATGTATTTCAGGGGACACATGACAGCCACCTGACCTTCGCCTCAAACTTACGGTTGGGTGACTTTGTAAAATTTAGGACATATTTTACATTTAAGTTGATTTCTGATGATCTATATCAAAATGCCTAATATATTTGGTCTATTATTGCATTGATGTATTTCAGGGGACACATGACAGCCACCTGACCTTCGCCTCAAACTTACGGTTGGGTGACTTTGTAAAATTTAGGACATATTTACATTTAAGTTGATTTCTGATGATCTATATCAAAATGCCTAATATATTTGGTCTATTATTACATCTAAATAGGAACATGCTAGTCGGACACATAACATGTAGCTTTCACTTTAATTTCATGGTTCATTTTCTTCAACTTAGTCACAATTTATTTATCTATTACTAGACATGTAGAGCGAGCCATCATATATGGTCTGTTGTCACATATATGTGGGTTTGATTGCAACCACTTTACTTCAATACCCAACAATCCCAAATGATATTAGAATAAGAATCAAAAGGATGCAAAACAACCTTCTTTTTAATTTTGACTGTCTTGGTTTTAATATGAAGGAAATAAAGGTTAAGAACATTTTTTTAAAACAAACCATGTCTTTTAGAAATGTAATACATCAACAAACGAATATTGAAGCAAAAATGATGAAGGGGGAATTCCAAAATAAAAAAAAATCGAAATCATGGCAATTCATACCTAACATGAATTGAGACAGCATGACAATGACAAAAAATAAAACCAAAACACAAAAATGAACAAGAACACAAAAACGCAAGAACGCAGAAGTCTAGTAAAGGAGACGAGCCTGGTTCGAGTCCCACTATCGACAATGGTATTTTTCAAGGTGTTAAAATCTTTATATTTGAAAATTTTATGGACAGTAAAACATAAAATTTTACTAAGTTAAAAAACTGAGCAGTTCTCAAAGTCTGGACTGGATTTTGATGAAATAATGCAAATTTGTAGTATAATAACGAAAATGGATCAGAAGAATTCAATAACATTTGAAGACGGGCATTATTCTGCAAAGTTGCCATGGAAACATGATCATGTGGACTTACCGTCAAACTTGACAATTGCCAAAACAAGAACAGAAAACGTGATTCGCAGACTTAGCCGTGAGTCACACCTGTTACAGAAGTACACAGATATCATCGAAGAGCAAGAGAAATGGGGATTTATAGAAAGAGTAAACGAAACCAATGATAGTACCTCAAATGTACACTATGCAGTTAAAAAGGACTCTACGACAACACCAATTCTTATAGTCTACAATTGTAGCTGTAAGCTGTTAACAGAACAATCTAAACAATTGCCTGATGTCTGTACCACCAGATTTGAACGGCTTGACTAAAACATTGATGCGATTTAAGACAAAAAATTATGCAGTCAGTACCGATATTGAAAAAGCTTTTCTTCACGTGAGATTGAATGAGAAAAATCGAGACTATACACGATTTTTCTGGTTGGAAGATACAATGAACCCAAAATGGACCACTTGTGACATACCGCTTCAAATCTGTCTTATTCGGAGCTACATGCTTACCTTTCATCTTAAACGCAATACTTGCAAAACACTTGGATGAGCACAACTCGAATGTTGCCGTAATAATGAAGGAAGATCTCTACGTAGAAAACATATTAACTAGTATCGAAAACAAGTCTGACTTATTGGATATTTCAGAGATGCAAGAACTTTAATGTTAAACGCAGGATTTAACCTAAGATCTTGGAGCTCAAACTGTATAGAATTGAGGGATGAAGCAAAGTCACAGGAAAAGGGCAGAATTGGTTAGATACTTGGATTAATGCGGGACACAGACAAAGATACAATTGCATTTCAAAGAGTCAAACTATTTGATGTTGAGCTGTCAAATGTAACAAAAAGAGAAATTCTTAATCAGTCATCGAGAATTTATGATCCTGTAGGTTTGCTTAGCCCTGTGACTGTAAGAGTGAAACTTTTAATGCAGGACATAGTGAAACAGAAATTCGAATGGGACGAACCGCTTCCGGTTGAAATACAGACAATGTGGAGAAAATTAGCGCTCGACTTGGAGGAATCTACTAAAATGGAATTGAATAGACAATACTAGTACATGATCAATGCAATGGACAAGAGAAAACAACTGCACGTTTTTGTAAATGCAAGCTTAACTGTATATGGAGCGACAGTATACCTAAGTAGTTACGTCGTCTTTAGTGATTGCTAAAAACAGAGTTGCACCTGTAAAACAACTAACACTTCCACAATTGGAGTTGATGGCCGCTCTTGTTGGAGCCCGACTTGCGGAACACGTGGAAACGACTCTTGAAATAAACAAATTGAGATTTTGGTTGGACAGTCAGATTGTTCTCAAGTGGATATCATCATCAAAATGCCTGAAGAAATACGAAATTTAACAAAAACACATGAATGAAATTATTGTCCAACAGCGGAAAACCCCGCAGATTTGTTGACAAGAGGGATAACATTCTCACAGTTTGAAAATAACCAACTTTGGTTCAACGGACCGAAATGGATAGGCGTTAAAAGAAATGGCCAAATTGTAGTACTGAAATGAATGACGTTACGACAATTTTACTCACACGTGCTTGTGAGGAGGAGGATACGACGATGAACATAGAATCGACTAAGGAGTACGGCATTAACGTGATTGTTCCTATAGCTAGATACACTACGTTACAGAAGTTACTTTGGATTACCGCATATGTATTACTCTTTGTAAAGAATTGTCAATTACCGGAAGATCAAAGAAATGTTGAAAAATACTTGACGAGTGACGAACTTCAAGGTGCGACCGAATCGTGGATAAGAAGTATTCAAAAGACGACATTCCAAGAAGAAATTGAAAGTATGAATTCTAAGAAAATAAAACGTAGTACATTAGTGAAACAACTTAGACTTCATTTAGATGATTCAGGAGCTATACGATGTGGAGGAAGAATTCAGAATGAACCCGTAGGTGATGATGTAAAATGTCCGTACCTATTGCCAAAGAATCACCCGTTTACTAGATTGATTATTTTGGATACCCACAGCTTTTTGAAACATGCAGGAGTACTTATAACTGTAACACAAATCCGACAAACATACTGGATATCAAACATACGTCAGTGTGTAAGAGCTATTTTGCGTACTTGTGTTATTAGTAAGAAGATGACTAGCAAACCATACGCTTCACCAGATCCACCACCACTTCCTAAAAATAGAACACTAAAAGCATCACTCTTCACGGTTACAGGAGTGGACTTCACTGGTGCATTTTACGTAAAAGACAAGACTGGAGTAGAAAATAGAGTTTATATATGCTTTTTTACATGTGCGTCAACGAGAGCCATGCATTTGGAGATTGTACCGGATTTGACAGAGAACTCTTTCTTATTAGCATACAGGCGATTCACCAGTCTTAAATATTGACCAAGGAATATGATTTCAGACAACGCGTCAACTTACTTAGCCGCAGCAGAGACAATTGAGAAACCAACACATTACCAAGCACTTTCAACGTACGAAACCAGTTGGACCTTCATACCAAAACGTGCTCCTTGGTATGGAGGCTGGTGGGAGCGCCTCATAGGACTAACAAAGGATGATACAGTGTTCAAGGAAAACGTTAAAGGGAGATCGTACGTCACGTTTGACACCTTAAGAACAATTACAGAGATAGAAGCTACCCTAAATGATAGACCGCTAACTTATATATCATCCGACATTGGAGATGAAGACCCATTATCACCATCGCACCTGCTCTATGGAAGGAGAATTACACCATACCCAAGACAGGAAATTGAAAAAAAAACCGTTAAATCTGATAGATGTGAAATGCATCAACGTTTTAACACACAAACAATACTGATGAATCACTTTTGGAATCGATGGAAATCGGAATATTTGACTGCACTTCGGGAATTTCATAGACAATTCGGAAATAATATACAAACGATTACAGTTGGTGACGTAGTGCAAGTGCAGGATGACAAACAACCTAGAAACTGTTGGAATACTGCAATAGTTGAAGAACTCATTATTGGAAACGACGGATTTACACGTGCAGCAATTATTAGGACAACAAAGGGACGCACATCAAGACCAATAGTGAAGTTATATCCGCTAGAGATTCAGGCAAATTACAACATCGATGAGAATCATGATACTACAACGGAGGAGGATGATACTACAAAGGACATGACACACAGGACACTACCTAAATGAGATACGTCGACGAAGGCTAAAGCGAACATGAAAAAATGGACTAATACTTGATGATGCTTTAGTGTATTTTAGTGGACAACGTATATTAAGTGAACACGGACAATTGATTTAAAGTTCGTTTCAGAAAATGAACACATGAAAGTATATAGAACTTAATAATTAAGTTTTAAGTGATCTTTATTTTGAGAGAGACTTAAATTCAATTCAATTTAATTTACTGTGACAATTAGGCGAATATGAATTTAGCGCGTTATTATAGCGCTACGTTACTCTACTGTATTAACACTAACGTCGCCTAGTAACTTTACAGCATATTACGTGACTTCCTTTGTATTGCTTATGTACAATAGTAAACGATCAGAACACATTTTACACATTATTTACGATACCATTCACCATCTTGTGTTCATCGGCGTCAGTCACAAAAATATGTTATTTTTTTTCTCAGGAACCACATTTCCCAGTCTGTGCAATCTGGCAGCGAGTATCGGTAAGGGAACCATACAATATTAGAGAACTTTAATCTCTCACATGCCAACTTGCTGTTTAATGGAACTTTTTTTTTGGAATATGTCTGTCACAGTTTTCTTAGGAATCACATATCTCAGCGTTCTCCAGTTCAACAGGGAGTATCAGTATGGGGACCTATAGTTTTACGTTTGGGATCTCTCGCATGCTTATTTCCTGTTTGACGGAACTAAGAATATTTTTCGTGTCTTGAAAATTTGTCACATTTTTCTTTGTTACCACAAATTCAAGCCTCCTGCAATTTGACATGGCTTATCACTATGGGGACCTATACAGGTGTAAGAGAGTTCTGGATCTCTCGCATATCCACTTTCTGTTAGATGGATAACTAACTAAATACCGAAGTTACTGTGAATTTATTTTCTGCATATGCGCATTTCGACAACTTATGTCTCTTCAGTGCAGATAAAATCTAAACGTTTGGAAGACCATAAACTCAAAGATGTTAAAAACTGAGAGAGAACAAATAACCAATAAGATCTAAATGTAAAGCCAAAATCAGCTAAGGACAGAGCTTTGCATGAACATAGAGTACATTATTCCTATAGGTTCACAAAAAGCACTTCCACAATACAGCATATTTAAAGAAGATGCACCATTCAAAAGTTTTACACAGGCGACACATGTATTACTTGGAATACTTCCTCCAAAGTTTTTCATTATTTTTTTTTATTTTTCCAGATCCATACTATCATTGGGCATTGGACATTTAGATTATCGAGTCTTATGGTATGATCCAATTTCCCCAACTTCTTCAAACAGCTTTGTATTAATATTCCTGCTAAACTAATGCTTTGTAGAGACTTTGTCTCATGTGCATTTACTCCATATCCTTTCATTCACCATTGAGTACATATTGGATATGGAAAACTATTGAGATATCTTCTCAGAATCAACAAAGACAGTTGTCTTTGTGGATTCTCTCTTAAAAATCTCTCTTAAAATCAAAAACTCTCTCTTCAAATGTATCTGGCAAATCCGGATCCCATACAAGAAGGCCGTTATTGGGAAACTGAACCCTATTCGAAAACACATTCAAATACATCGGCAAACGAATACCAAAGCAAAAATGATGAAAGTGGAAATTCCAAAATAAAAAATCCAAAATCACTGCAATTCATATCCAACACGAATTGAGACAGTATGACAAAGACAAAACAAATAAACAAAAATGAACAAGAACGCCACAAAACTAAAGCACTAGCAGTGTGAACCCCTACAAAAACTGAGGTATCATCAGGTACTCCGGAAGGGTAAGCATGATCTGTTAAATGCATGACACCCGTCACAGAGCCAGCTAGAATATGGTGTTGAAAGATCTATTTGATGACAGATTGGTTAGTGAAAACCAATTAAAATCCATGGTACGTGTTTCTTCTCTAACCCTCAAACAGTACCAAGGTTTAAGTTAAAACTTTTTATATGTGAATATATTAAGTATTCGGACAAGAACAAGGACAAATCGATACAACAAATATTACCAACGAAGGCAAAACCAAAAGACGGCAGTGTGATATAAAAGACAACACAAAGCAAAAACTTAAGCACCGACAGTGTGAACTCCCACTGAAAAATCAGGAGTATCATCAGGTGTTCCGGAAGGGTAAGCATGATCAAAGATATTCTCCTATGAAATTACTTGACCCATTGGACCATTTTTGGTCACAATCGTCCTTAGTTGGCCTCAATCGAGAACTGTGTCCAGCAAGTCCCCATAACATTCAAGATTGCCACCAGCAGGAACCATAGGGAACCATTATAATTTATGTGAAGTCTTTCATTGATCTCATTTGAATCCTCAAAGCCTATTCAAATTTAACGTAGTCACAAAAGTCCGTTGTGATCCCTTTTTAAAATGTTCAGCAAGTTCGTATCTCATTTGAGATGGCCACCAGCGGGTGGACATACCAGATACACATTAAGAGATCTTTTCTCTGAAATAACTTTGTCAATTGGAAACAAACCCGGTCATAATAATCCTTGGATGGTCTCAAGCTGGAACTTATTCTAACTTTGGGCCATATGCGAAAACACGTTTAAAAATCTCTTGCGAAACTACTTGGCCCATTAGAAACATCAAAATGGTCTCTAGTTGGCCCATTTGAAAAATAAGTTCGTTAAGTCTGCATCAGATCTAAGATGTCGCCAGCGAAGAACATAGCTTATTGGACATTATGAAAAAAGCATTAAAATATTTTCTCCTCTGAAGCAACAAAGTTTGTTGGAACAAAAATTGTCACAATATTCCTTTGTTGATTCCCTTTAAAATGTATCCAGGAAGTGCGCACTTCATCCAAGATGGCAGTCAGCTTTGAACTTGGTTTAACATTCTACACAATGGGAAAATACATTCAAAGAACTCTTTTGAAACTAGCCAACCAATGGTAACCTAAATGGATCGCGATAGTCTTTTGATTGTCTCCTTTTTAAATGTGTCTAGCAAGTCAGTGCCCCCAGCCAAGGTGGCTGCTATCGGGGAACTTAGTTTTACATCGCAGCGTAAGACAATATGAAAAAGAAAGGAAATTGGGTAAATGTCAAGGAGACAACATCCCATATCCAGGTTAAAACGACCCAAAACAAAACATCTAGGGGTCACCGTATGGTCTTCAACACAGTGAGGAACCTCACACCATATAGTAAGAACTAAATGGCCCCCAAAAAGGTAAAAAAGTGAATAAATCAATGGAAACAAACAAAAATCCACATTAAAAATTTTCCGAATAAAAAACTTGTCCAATTGCAACCAAAAGTTGGACTCAATTGTCCTTGTTGACCTCCTTTTATAATATGTCCAGTAAGTCTGCATTAGATCCAAGATGGTCAGCAACAGGGAACAAAGTTTAACATTTGCCAATTTAACATCGAGGTGTATTAACATATAAGAAAATGAGACCCGTTAATATTTAGGTTGTTAGGACGGTTGATATCAGTCATGGTTGGCAATATACAGGCTCTTGAGAGCCTCATGTTCTTCAAGCTTTTTCTGCATCAGAGTTTTGATAATCCGTTTCCTTTTGGAGCTATGAGTGGTCAAACAAAGCCGAGATGTCCAAATTTATTTTTTATTTTTCATTGGATTTCGATGGCATCTATTCTTAAGGGACCGACCATTTAACCTGAAGGGGGGGGGTTATGGTTTTTTTTCTGGACAGAAAATTTTTTTCGCGCGTCGCGCGAAACAAATTATTTATTTCTTTTAAGCGTATCAACAAAATATTTTTTTTTCAAAATTAACATTATTTTTTTGGACAGAATGGCTCCTTCAGATTTTTTTTTTCATCATTTTGGCAGCCAAAATATTTTTTTCACATAAAATCAGATCCAAAATATTTTTTTAGAAAAAAAAAAACATAGCCCCCCCCCCCTTCAAGTTAAATGGTCGGTCCCTAAAATTCCTCTGGTTGTAATCTTTCGATGATTCAAAACACTTACTGTTCCGAGTAATACGGGACTTTCGAAATAGGAACTCTCGTTTAATTGAAGGCGGAAACGATCTCCTCAAATACCAGTGAAAAGTATAATCGGAATCCAGTCCTATTGAATATAAATATATACCACCTAAACACAAACTATTTATTAAATTGAAGTGTACTTATAATTTGTCCTGCATGACAATTATTTAACTAAATTTTAATTGACGAAAAACAATTCATCTGAAGCGCTACAAATCGATTAAATAAATCACCCTTGGCTCAACAGTGTTCATTAATTAGTGATTCCATCCCAAGGTATTGATGTATTGATTTTTTTCGCATAATACACAAAAATGTTGTCGTAATGAACACGACTCAAAATTCCCGTATTAGAGGTCAAGGGGGCAAAGATGGCAATTTTTCCAAATTTTGTATCTTTTTAAAATTTTTCATCGGACTTTGATTGGATTTTTTTCTTTTGATTAACCTTTGAAGTTTTCGGTAATTTGTAACAGATTTTAGTGTAGCTCTAACCGTTTCCCAGGTTTTAGGGTTGAAAGGAGCCAAACTGTAATTTTTCATGATATGTATCTTCATTCATGGAATTTCGAAGGGATGTTTTCTTTTGAATCCCCTCCTTTTAAACTTTCAGTGGTATTTCAACTCCCACAATGGAAGGGAAGGGAAGATTTGGCATGACATAAAACCGGTTTAATCTACCATTTCTTTTGAAAAGCCTGTACCAAGTCAGGACCATTGCGGTTGACAATTTTTCCGGTGGTTTCAACCTGATTTGTCTTTTTGTCATTTACTTCGTCTCTGGACAACTCCGTTCGTTAATTTTGTAACTACCCTCATTTCCCCTTTTTGTAGTAAACTCAACAGGGAGGTAAAAAATAATACACACGAAACAAACCTGGAAAGATAAACAATATACAGAAAAGGCATTGAGCCCTGATAAGAGGGTATAATCCCCCGTTTCTGGACTCAGGACTTTGGCCTTAATTTGGGCGTACTTTGGACTTGACCACTTGAGTCCATGGACTTAAAAGTCGAAGCATTCTGTACTTGTACTTCAAATTTTAATTTCAAAAATATAAAATAAAATAGAATATGGACTTCATCTATAATTTTGGTCGTACTATGGACTCAATGGAGGAGATTATAAAATTAAGAAAAGCAAAGAACGACAAACAAGATACAAGAAACCACAAAGAGCAAGTACAACAGAGGAAAACTAAGAAAGCAAACAAGAAACAAAAGGGACAGCAAAGTCTAAAATAAATTAAAGAAGTACAAAGAAAACACAGAAAAGACAGAAACAAATAACAAGACAGGCAGAAGCCGGAACGAACAAAATATTTTATGGAACCGAAAAGGTCAAAAACCAGGACTTACAAAACATCAAAAGAAGTACAGCCTCGAAACAAGAAACCAGGAAATACAAAACAATAAAAAGTCAATAATGGAGAACAAAGTGCCTCGAAAACCATACAAAAACAGTAAAGACAACTATTACTATGACCGAAATAGACTCATTAAAACACACGGAAACAACACAGAAAATAGACGACCAGAAAGTGGTAAAAATATTCTGTGCTTTCAAATCAATCTAACAGTTTAATCATGAAAACCACCAGCAGCTGGACGGATGCCTTACAGGGAGTAGGTCATGCTGACCTTTCAGGATTTCACTCCCGGTTTTATGAAGGTTAACACTGAGAGATTATTATCCCCGCACTTTTCTGAAGAAAATGCGGAAAATTGTTTTGGTCCCGTCCGTCCGTCTGTCCGACTGTCTGTCTGTCCGCCTGTCCGTTAGATGGACCTTTTCAGTGGAACTCCTCGCTCATTTTTGGATTTAGTGCTTTTATTTTGTTATAGAATTGGTGCATATATGCTGCAGATGTGCAATAAGCTTTCGGATTTTTTTTCACAAACAATAGGCCCAAGATGTCTATTTTGACACATGTGAGCTTGTCAGTGGAACTCCTTGCTCATTTTGGATTTAGTGTTTTAATTTTGTTACAGAATTGCTGCATATATGCTGCAGATGCGGAATAAGCTTTCGGATTTTTTTATATTGGTCTTGGTGCAAACAAGAGGCCTCAAGATGTCTATTTTGACACATGTGAGCTTGTCAGTGGAACTCCTCGCTCATATTTATGGATTTAATTTTGTTATAGAATTGTAGCATATAGTTTGCAGATGTGCAATAAGCTTTTTGAATTTTGATTCCGCTTCTTTTAGAATTTGTTTCAATTAGGAAAAACATTTTCACCAATAGGATTTTAAAAATATTTGAATCCGATCTTGGTAAATTTCTTGAAAGTCTCAAAGACCACTTATTTTTGGGGAATTCTACCTAGCAACCATACTTTTAGAATTGCTTTGTTTTGAACGAATATTTTCATATATTGGATTCCAAAAATTTTGATTCCAATTTTGGTTAACTTCCTGAAAATCTCTAAGATCACTTATTTTTTGAATTCTACCTAGCAACTATACTTTAATAATTTGTTTGAATTAAGAGAAACATTTTCACCAATTGGTTTTTCCAAAATATTGGATTCCAATATTGGTAAACTTCCTGAAAGTCTCGAAGACCTCTTATTTTTGGAATTCTTCCAAGCAACCATATATCCTTGTATTCCTTTTTTAGTAAAAATAGTGATTATCCATAATTTGAATTCCAAATTGTCGAGGAAAATTACACCCAGGGTTTTTAACAACTGTTTTCTGTGTCAAACAGGGAGTGCGGGGATGGCCATCATTTCTGGTGACACCACTTCTAGTTTTTTATTGTTATAATGGTAACGTATGTGTCTCGGTTTTAGTCTTCTGGTGTTCTCGTATAAGTCACGACTCTGGACTATGATTTATTCGTGTATGTAATTTAGCTTTATTTTATTCCCTAGATCTGTCGTTGTTTTGCTCCATAGATAGGACCTATCTATCTACTTGTGGGAATTGGGTAAAAGTTTTGTGTAGATTTGTCTGTATTACGGCGTTTTAATAAAAAATAAGATCATACATATAATATTTTAAACATATTTTATAGTTCAAATAACAACAGAATGAGAAAAAATATACAAGTTTTCACGAGTTCTTAGTTGCATCAATAAATCTATAAATTGTCAGAACAATTGATATACTAGTACTGAGCTTACATGTTTAAAAAATGGAGGCAAAAGTTGAGGTTTAGAAAGGTGCAGGTCGATAGACATATTCAATCAAGTGGTACTTCAATACAAATGACGTGTCAAGCACACCTAAGTGAAATATACTAGTACATTTGGATTTTGATTTATTCGTATGACAAATAAGTTAAAGTAACCTGTTTATATCTGAATTTTTAAAACGTGATATATTGGTAATGTTCAGTGTCGGATGTAGGAGTTTTGAAATTGGGCGCTATGCAGAAAATTGCATGGAAACCGTCTAGTGGAAATCCAATGAAAATATCCTATTAATAAACCATTATCGCGTACAATTATCAAAGACTTGCTTTACACAGAATTCATACAACTATTTTTTTTCTTTGGCAGTGAATGGGTCGGTGCTGTTCACCCCCTTCATCTCCTTGATTCCGCCACTGCACTGGGTAAGTCTCTATTTTATTATTATTATTTATCCGAAGAGTTTGATCTGTTCATCGACTTATACAGAAGTCGGGATAACAAAATATTTCTGACTAGTCTGACTCAAACTGGTAGAGTAGTAAGGAAGCATTATATACCCCTTTTTCCACGTAATATCGGCTAAAGAATTCTTAATTGAAAGATAATGATACCCAAGAATATAAGTATAATGGTTCATATAACACAAACATATTCACAATTCAAGTTGTGCAAAATATTGCAACGTAGGTACTCCAAGGAAGAATTTTGTAAGCAAAGTTTAATGATTTATCAATTTTCATTGCACAAATACATAATGATAACATGTTGTATGAAGACGCACGTTAAGTGTTCAATTCAAATTACAACTCAGACTTTTCAACTGCTAAGTTTTAAATAGATTCCTGAATGCACGTAGGTGCACGGCAATTTTAACTTTTACTTGTTTTTGCAGTTTTCTTGAATTTTCTTCGTATTTAATCTCAATTAGTGGCCAAAGCGCTGCAACGCCAAATCATTTTGAACCACTTTTTCCTTAGCTCTCAATAGAACTGGTAAATGCGAAGAAAAAAATACCGGAAGTGGAAAAATTGTATTTTTTCAATGATGCTAATTTATCCTTAATCTAAATTTTTGGGGGATTAAAAGTTCAATTTCTTATTATTGAAGCAGATAACTATCTTTTTACACGGATATATTCATTGAATGCGAACATTCAATTTTTTCGTCGGAGTACCTATATAAAGGTTATTTGTTGTAATCAAAATCATTACTGACAGAGAGCCTGTTTGATGAGTCTGTTTACAATTGTTGAAGCAGTACTGTTTATTTCGTAAGAAATCTCCTTAGCCAAGACCAAACACAATATTTTTTAAATTTTGAAATACATTGTATAGTGTTGAAGTGTTTATTACACAGCAGTGTGGACGTACAAAGGTCGTTAAGAATGCGTATATAAAATATTGTACTTTTCATTTTGTATTGCTTTTAGACTTTAACATCATATCTTTTATTCGGTTACGAACTCAATTATTTTATCAGTTTTGGTTGATTATTTTGTTGTCTTCTTTACTGTCTTTATGAGATGTAGTAATATTTCATAGAATTGTTCCAATGGGGACCAAATACTCAAAAGTTTTGCCTGCTGTCGGCCAAGCGTGGACACTCTTGAGCGTGATATATTTAGCTGGACTTGATTGCACAAACGCCAATTAACTTTAATTGACGTTTGTGCAACACAGTACTGATAACACAATACGCCGACTAATGTTTAGCATTAAATACAAATTTCAATTAAGATCATAAAGCCCCTTCAAAAATAACACAAATAACACTTGGCAAAACACATGCTGAATGTTACAATAAATTCCAAAAAAAAAACATTCAATTTATGATTATTTCATGACACCGGTACATTCGCAATGACATTTCCTATTGGAGCTATGGAATTCAGTTTGTCTTGCTATCTGAAATAAGATTAAACTTAAACGTGATTTTAAACATAACAACAAATTAATAAGATTACATAAGATTATGCGATTATAAGCTTAGCACCTCGGTTCATTTATGATCAATAACAATAATTTTACAACTATACACAAGCCAATATATGAAAACATATACTCTTGGTCATAAATATGGAATATTTTTTTTAGGAAAATGCCTGAGATATTTAAGGGCTATTTGTTTTCACAAAATTCAAATTATCCTTTAAAAATCGCTGATATTATCACTTTAAACATTCTTGTACGCGATTGGCACTAAAATTGTATTTTTGGGAAATATTTGCACACCTAATATTTGATTTAAAAATGTCCCATTTTTACCAAAAAGTGGGTTTCAGAACTGGTTGAAGGAGTGGTCTGACAGACTCGTAGAATCAGAGACTTTCGTAATTCACAGTTAGAAATAATGTTTAAAGCAAAATATTATATACTTTCATCCACACACTTTTGTGTATAATGCTTCCAAACTTCAAATTTTGTCTCAGAAAATACGAATATTCCATATTTATGACCAAGTGTATATTTAAAAAATTTGAAAACATTGAAAAAAATTATTTAAACAAGAGGCTCTCAAGAGCCTGTATCGCTCACCTGGCCCTTGATTAACATAGACAGTTTATGTTAAAGAGCCCTTATATATAATTAAACTATAAATCCAATATCCCTAACTAGTTAAAGGGGAGAAGACCTCTGTTAGTTTAGCATTGGACCCCATGGGAAACACTAAGTTCCCCGCTGGCTGCCATGTTGGATATCGCGCTGACCTGAAAAACACCTTTTTGCAAGGGACCACTCAATGACTATTGCGGCCAAGATTTGTTCCAATTGGCTCAGTACATTCAGAAGGGAAGATCTTTGAATGTGTTTTCCCATAGGGTCCAACATGTCCAATGTTAAAACCATGTTCCCCACTGGCGGCCATGTTGGATATAGTGCGATCCTGAAAAACTTTTTTTGCAAGGGACCACCTAAGGACTATTGTGGCCAAGTATGGTTCCAATTGGCTCAGTAGTTTCAGAGAAGAAGATCTTTGAAAGTGTTTTCCCGTAGGTTCCAATGTTAAAACTATGTTTCCCCCTGGTGGCCATCCTGAATATCGCGCTGACCTGAAAAACACATTTTTTGCAAAGGACCACCTAAGGACTATTGTGGCCAAGTTTGCTTCCAATTGGCCCAGTAGTTTCAGAGGAGAAGATCTTTGAATGTGTTTCCCATAGGGTCCAATATTAAACTATATCCCCCGCTGGCAGCCATGTTGATTGTAGTGCAATCCTGAAAAACACTTTTTTTTGTAAGTGACAACCCAAAGACTATTGTAGCCAAGTTTGGTACTAATTGGCTCAGTAGTTTCAGAGAAGAAGATCTTTGAAAATGTTTTCCCATAGGGTCCAATGTTGAAACTATGTTCCCCGCTGGCAGCTATCTTGGAAATTGCGCGGACCTAAAAAAACACCCTTTTTGTAAGGAACCACCCAAGGACTTTTGTGACCAAGTTTGGTTCCAATTGGCTCAGTAGTTTCAGAGAAGAAGATCTTTGAAAGTGTTTTCCCAAAGGCTTCAATGTTAAAACTATGTTTACCGCTGGCGGCCATCTTGGAATTTGCACAGACCTTAAAAATACTTTTTTGTAAGGGATCACCCAAGGACTATTGTGGCCAAAGGTGGGTCCAATTTGCCCAGTAGTTACAGAGGAGAATATCTTTGAATGTGTTTTCCCCATAGGGTCCAATGTTAAAACTATGCCCCCCGCTGGCGGCCATGTTAAATGTAGTGCGATCCTGAAAAACACCTTTTTTGTAAGGGACCACCCAAAAACTATTGCGGCCAAGTTTGGTACCAATTGGCTCAGTAGTTTCAGAGAAGAAGATCTTTGAAAATGTTTTCCCATAGGGTCCAATGATAAAACTATGTTTCTGCTGGCGGCCATCTTGGAAATCACGCGGACCTAAAAACACCCTTTTTGTAAGGGACCACCCAAGGACTATTGTGGCCAAGTTTGGTTCTAATTGGCTCAGTAGTTTCAGAGAAGAAGATCTTTGAAAGTGTTTTCCCATAGGGTCCAATGTTAAAACTATGTTTTCCGCTGGCTTGGAAATCGGGCGGACCCAAAAAATATTTTTTTTGTAAGGGACCACCCAAGGACTATTGTGGCCAAGTTTGGTTCCAATTGGCCCAGTATTTTCAGAGAAATAGAATTTGGAACGTTTTTTTCCATAGGGTCCAATGTTAAATTTTGGTCCCAGCTGGCGGCCATCTTGGATGACGTACAGACCTGAGCGACACAATTTTTAAAGGGGACCACCCAAGGACTATTGTGAAGTTTTGTT
>MJUU01020644.1:77303-88651 GCA_002080025.1 Modiolus philippinarum
ACGGACGGACGATGGACGGACGACAGACGGACGACGGACGACGGACGCAAAGTGATGGCAAAAGCTCACCCTGGCATAGCCAGGTGAGCTAAAAAATGTGTGTTTCGTTCTATTCTGACTGCATCTATGATGTATGCGATTGAATACTCTAATCTAAATTAGTACACACGAGGTATACAAACAGCCTCAATATGACAAAGTGCATGATATTACACTTCAGTTTCTGCTTTGGGCATAAGACAATTTAACGCCATCAAATAAACTCAAGATGGTAAGAATCCATTTTATAAATTCCGGCGGCTCATTTCTTACTCAACCAGCCACCAAACACGAATATATTTTCATCTTCTGTTTTATATTCTGTAAAGGACAAGGTGCGATAAGGGGTTGATTTGGCCCAAGATTCCAGTGAATTTCTAAGTTGCCCCTCAAGATTATCTTTCACGTTCGTTTCAAAGTTGAAATATCATTTCCAGAAAAAATACAAAAGTTAGAACCAATGACGTCACAAAAGGTACAGTTCTGACGTCATGTAAAGGTTACTTTTGAGAATTTTCATAGAAATATACCGAATTTGGCAGATTTTCGAACAGTTTTCCTTACCGGAAATATCGAGCACATTCAAGAACCAGTTTGATGATTTACCAACATGAACTAAACCTCTCATATAAATATTTTTGTGGTTCTTGCATGTGCTCTATATTTCCTATGCAGAAACAGTAGTCAAAATTGATAAAATTTGTCATTTTTTGACAAAATCTTCAATTTGTCCCTTCTTCTACACTCAAAACTCAGTAATGATACATCAATGTTTGAGAAATGTTACTGTTTACTGAAAAGCCATACCCATAGAATATTTCAATGAGAAAATTCTATGAATTCAACCAAATTTATTTTTCAGGCCAAATAAGGCCCTTACTGCCCCTACTCCTTTTGAATTAATTTAAGTAATTTCATTAATGGGTCTGTTAACTTTGGTTATCGAGCAAAGATTTTGGCGAACGACCCGTGATAGTTTATAAGCTGTAGTTTTCTTCTCAAGTAACGAAGGACGGCGTTGGTAAAAGAAAGACGTCTTCAATGTTCTAGTCTGTTAATATATCTATATACATGTGGGTAATAACAAAATTACCGAACTGAATTTACAGGATCCAGAGTCCAAGAGGCAAAAAGACGAAGCAGGTGCATACAACCTATAAAATAGTCGACCACAATGAGTCCCAATTTGGTACAGGCGTTGGAAAAGGAATAGTGGGTTAACTATTTTTATGGCGCGCCAAACCCCCTTCCAATACAGCAGAGTCCGGCGGCAACTAAAGAGCAACCGCCACTGACAGGTTGTAAGACAGTGAAATGTTCATCCCAGTTCGAATAATTGTTATTTTAAAACGCGATGAATATTGCAAAAACGGGCACTTATGTAAAACTTTGACTTATTTTAATCCAAATAAGGGGAAAAAGATTGTACATAAATTACAATATACCGAAGTTACTGCAGATTTAGTTTCTGTATATGGTCATTGACAGCATCATTGCGATTTCAAGATAAAAAATAAATAATATATGATTGTTTCATTGCTCTTACATATGTTGGTACAGATTTTGTCTAAACAGATAAAATTACTTTAGCAGAATTAAAAACGTCGTAAATATGCTAAATTGGCATTTGATGCAAGATTATATACAAAAATAGAGCAGCAGTAAAAGTAATCTCACAAATATCGTTATCCATTAAATGGGATAGATATTGAAAATGGGAGAAAACTCCTTTTTGTACTGATTCAAATAAATAAATGTGTAAAATATACACCCAGTAATTAATAACAAATGCATTAACTCTATATTTTCTGAAATCATAGCCAAAAATATTAACAATATATAGAAGAAAGATTTTATGAAAATGAAAATGTATAATTTGAATACTGCAAATATATTGGAAACGAGTGGTTTACCCAGGTCTACCCCCTTTATTGGTTTGTTTTACTATGTATAGGAATTTTTGTCGTGTATTTTTTTTCATATGCATTTAAAGGTACTGTAATATTTCAAGACTTGAAACTATAATGTCTTGTATGAATATTCTTGTATTTTATACACTAGTAAACTCCCACGTCGATCCACTGTGTTCACGTTTATTGTTCCTTACCCATTCTTCATTAATCTTTTTTTAAATTCCTTCTACGAATCTCAGGCAAACTGAATACACGATTAGGACTGAGCAGCTGTATATTTCAATGATCAGGTATTGTTGTTTATCAACGAAAAAGAAAATTGATTAAATGTGATTGAAAGCGGTAGAGGCAATTTCTAGAACAGATAGATTTTGAACAGTGACACACGGTCATACTATCAATTCAGATGTAATCATACATGACCAAAAAATATCATGAACTCTACAAGTTCTAATTCCATCGACTTAGCCGCTTCAAAAGACATGATATATCAACGGATAACAAAATAGACGAATTTTATTTGATATGACTCTTTATACGGTATGCTCATTACAACAAAATGTATGCCACTGCTCCATCATATCTTGAAATTGTAAATTTGACCATATCAAAAACCCGAGAATAAATAAATTTGTGCAATGTTGAAACAGGATAATGGATAATTTCAAGTAAGATATGCATAAATCTCAAGACAATGCATTATTGATGAATCACTCATCATATAACTTACCCTCTTGTAATAATCCTGTATAAGTTGGATTTGCCGCTGTCATTGATGGTTCGAGTGTACCTGTAATGAAATAAACTTATTCTCTTGAAGATATGCAAATGGTAGTTTTTCAAGTATATTAATTCTTAACATGAACAAAATACACTGGTTTACCTTTAATATGAAACAACGGCAGTAGAATACCGAAGGAACAAAGCAAAAGATAACATAAATCAAAGTTCAAAGACAAGGCAAAAGCAAGAACACCAGAAGAAGGAAGACCAAAGACACAACACACAAAACTTAAGCACTAACAGTGAGAACTCTCTCTCTCTCTCTCTCTCAAAAAAAAAGAGTGACATCAGGTGCTCCGAAAGGGTTAGCACGTCCTGCTCTGTATACAGCACCCGTCACATTGTTAGCGGGTCAATCCAGGGTAAAGTCAAAACCGGTAATGTCATATCCGGGAAGACGTGAATCTAGCTGAAAATGTCCGTTTTCATTTGTGACACTTACATTTCATATCTATCTATGATGCCGTGGTGACGACCATAGAATTTCTGAAGGGACGAAAGTAACAAAGGCTGAACATATCCCTGACTCAGCAGTTTTTGTGACAGTGCTTTTGCTCTTCCCACAAAGAGGAAATGAAATGATTTTAAAAAATATTGTTAGCACATTATAACATTTAAGAGATAATTCATGACATGTACAGAATTGTTGTCTTTAACCATGGGCTAGGTATTTCCTTCGAATTTAACCCGAGCTTGGCGAATTTACGAATATAAAGTCTTAGTCCATGGTTAAATGACAACAACACTTTACCCGCCATGAATTATTTCTTGAATGACACATTTACATGTCTGAACGGCATGTTTCGTTCAAAAATGTTCTTATTTCCTTCATCAACTAAGACAAATAAAGTTAAAACATGTTGTTCGTCATCACTTTTACTCTCATTCAGATACCATTTGCGCATGTGTGAAGCATGAGATTGTTGAGTATTATACTGGTTGACGATTGACAGGTGCTGTATTAGAATACACAGATTTTTCTTTCTATCGATCTTACAATAAGAGTGAGTAATGTTTGTGACAGAAAGAAAAATCTATGTTATGTTTTCGGTAGTGGTTTTAACCTACTAAAGTTGTTTTTTTGTACTGCAATGTAACATCTTTGGTACACCTGTTGTCTATGGTAAATGCTGTAATGTTAACTTTAAATATTTTACCAAAATTATTTTTTATTTAATATTCTATTCTTGAGGTGTTCTGTTTGTTAAATATAGTTTGAATACATCTTCAATAAACTGCTGCACCAAAAGCGCATGATATGCATACCCCAACTTTTAAGTAAACTGATTGAATGATTCTTGAAACTAAAAACTCAATCTGAACTTTATCATAGAGGCAAGTCATAGTTATCCCTGGACTTTTCTGAAGAAAATGCGGGGATATTGTTTTGGAAACATCCGCTCGTCCGTTTGTACATACATCTGTCCGTTAGATAAGCCTTGTCAGTGGAACTCCTCGCTCATTTTGGGACTTGAGGTTTTAATTTTGTAATGTGCTGCAGATGTGCAATAAGCTTTCGGATTTTTTATATTGTTTTTGGTGCAAACAAGAGGCCCAAGATGTGGTTTTTCACAGGCGACACAAACTCCCCTTCCATTTATGAATTCGGGGATTAAAGTAAGTTAGAACCGAACCGTCAATCTAAACCGAACAATCCAAGGACAATGGCAACATCGGAAACAACAAAGAAACAGAGACACAACATGGGTACGGCACAGAAAAGAAAAATGAAGACATGCACACACTCAAAGATGAACAACACGGACCCAATAAAAACACTGGGTGAGATTAGGTGCACCGATATAGTAAGCATCTCCTGCTTCTTATAGACACCCGCCGTGTTGAACATGTCAAATCCGGTAGAGGACAAAACAATTAAAACAATTAAAATGAAAACGGACATTTTCAGCTAGATTTCACGTCTTCACGGATTTGACATAACCGGTTTGATTCAACCCTTGATTGACTCACTGATAGTGTGACGGGTGCCGCTAGCGGAGCAGGGCATGCTTACCCTTCCGGAGCACCTGATGTCACTCCCGGTTTTCATGGGAGTTCACACTATGAGGGCCTTAGTTTTTAATGTCGTCATTTTATTTCCGTGCATTGCAGCTGTCTCACATCCTTGTTTTGTCTTGTTTTTCTCTGCTGTCGTTTTTGCCATGTCTTTGGATTTCGATTTTCTCGCTTCCCTTGTTCCTTCGATATTCTACTGCCGTTGTTTTTAAGCTTTTAAAGGGAAAAATCTGTTGTCATCTGGGAAACAGAAATCCCATAGCGGTCCACAAGATGGTAATATCGACCGTAAAACTTCTGGAGGGATGACTTCAAGTTTTGGGTAACATACCCTTGTTGAAATTGCCTATTTATGAACAACCGAGCTCTATCAAAGAAGTCACTTCCTTAAAGCTTGCTGCAGAAGTGTGACATACAGTCTGTAAATGTGCAATTGGCTTTCAGAATTTTGATTCCGGTTACAACTTTGGTAAAATTCCTGAAAATGTCAAACACTAATTTTTTTACTTTAGCACATAATGTTATATTTTGGTAAGTGCTTGGAAAAAAAAATCTAAATACTTTGAATTTTGAAATGTGATTCCAACTTTGGTAAATATCCTGGAAGTCTCAAAGACCATTTTTGGAAATCTACCTAGCAATCATACTTTTAGAATTTGTTTCCATTAGGATATACATATGCACTAATTGATTTCCAAAATATTTGATTGAAATTTTGGTATATTTCATGATATTCTGAAAGACCACTTATTTTTGGAATTCCAACTAGCAACCACAAGAATTTGTTTCAATTAAGACGAACATTTTCATCAATCAGATTTCTAAAATTGTTGATTTCAATTTTGGTAAATTTCATGAAAGTCTCAAGAGGACTTATTTTTTTTTAATTCTACATAAAATCATATTTTAGAATTTCTTTCTATTAAAACAGCATTTTCACTAACCAAATTTCAAAAATAGTTGATTGCAGTTTGGTAACTCATAAGAATCTCTAAGACAACTTATTTTTTTGGAACTCTACCTAACAACCATTAATATGCATATCATAGTAAAGCAGTAAATATCGAATTTAGTATCGATAATTTAATTTCCAAAATGCTAAGAAAAATTAAGCCAAGGATCTATAATTGTTTTCTGTGTCAAAGAGGGTAGTGCCATCCACTTCTAGCTTTAGCAGTATAAATTTTTGCTGAATGGATATCAAGAATGGGGTCAACAGAACCACCAGTGTAGAAATCTACGGAGTAGGAAAGGGTAGAACACTGTATAAATCATTTTTTTCATGAGTAAAAAAAATATATATATATGGTTAAGGGGCGATGGTCTCAACTGATTTCAAGATAATATATCATACTTTAAATGGTAGGGGCGGGGCATCATCCCATAGGGACTTCTGATAAGTGTCAATCGATTCCTCTTGTCTTGAGTAATCAAAATATACATGATTTAGGAACTGGGATCTCAACCGTTTTAAAGATAATATATAATTCTTTAAATGACGGGAGGAGGGCACCAGCCCAGGTGATTTCTGGTATAGGTCAATCAATTCTTCTTATCATTAGTAATCAAAATATGTATGGTTTAGGAGTGGGGATCTCAACTGTTTTCAAAATAATATATATTTCTTGAGGCGGGCGGGGCTACACTCCAGGAAACATCTGAAATGTGTCAATCAATTCATCTGATCTCGCGTAATAAAGATATATATTGTTTAGGGGTAGTGATCTGAAAAGATAAGAGAATATTAATGTTTTCAATAGTTACATACTTCCATATAAAAAAGTTTTGGTTAAATTGGATTGACAATCTGGACCCTTATTGGCTTAGAGAGATGTTCTTTTATTTGATAAAACAAAACTCATAGATAAATTTTCGTGCCATTTTGCTGATTTCATTGATAAAATTTTCGCGCTATTTCGCTGTACATTTCTAGATCCCCAGTAAGACATACATTCAATGCGTTGTTTGCATTTAAATGGAAACAACGGCAGTAGAATATCAAAGGAACAAGGGAAGCGAAGACTACAAAAATCGAAATTCGAAGACATGGCAAAAACGGCAACAGAGAAAAACAAAGACAAAACAAGGACGTGAGAGAGCTACAAGCACGGAAATAAAAAGACGACATTAAAACTAAGGCACTCATGAGTGAACATGAAAACTATAGAAAGAACAATGATTTGCTCTTAAATAAATGTAGAGATAGATCATAGATGTATACCTGCCTACATTAGAACTCTAATGTAAACAGGTTGCCCAGGTTATATAGTAAACCATCGGACTGGAAACCAGATATGCCAGCTATAATTCCCTACGCTATTTTTCTGATTTCCTCAGCTAAATTGGTGTTCTTTTCAGTCGATTGGTTTATCAAAAAGCCCTGGGTTTGGGGACTAATGCAGCTAACTAGAATAAAGCCCTCTCCATATTCGATACTCTTCTTCTACACCAATTGAGTGATAGAGGTGGGTGGAATTGACCTTTTCACGGTAACTTTCGGACATGCACATAAACGCTTCCGCACGGCAGCAATTTAAGAGACAACAATGGCTTCACCGCGAAAGTAAATGTTTTTGAATGTAAAAATTTGTAGGCAAACTTAGGTGGGGTGTGCACAACTTGGATCATTGCAGTAATATGAAGTGAACTTTCGCCGAAGTGTATCTAGTTTTTTTGTCTTTAGCTAAGTTTTGTTTGAACTAATATTTCATACAATGCACTTTTAACAAAGCCTGTATCGCTCATCGGGGGCACGGCTGACATGGACAACCCAAATAACCTTATTAATCAAAAACCTTATTTTCAAGTATGTTAGTAGACCCTGATGTTATTTTCTTCAAAGCTGAACTATATTTCCTGATGGCCACCATTTTGGATGGACTGAAGACTTAATGGTCACTTTTTGCAGATATTTTCCCCATAGGGTCCAATGTTACCCAAAGCTCCCCAATGGTGACCACTTTGGATGGGGTCTGAAAATTTGACCATGCTAAATAAAATGTAGTCCTTGACATACTGAACGTTTTTGCAATTTAAACTTGACCTCTATCTCAAATAATATTTGATATACAAGACAAAATGCAGAAAATCACCAAATATTAAACCATAAAGGGCAACAAATTTTATATAGGTAGATGGATTTTCTTCAAAATTTGCATGAGGGTAGAACTTGATGCATAGAACATTTTTGAGATGAAAACTGAGTGTCAAACTCCAACTGTTTTTTTAAATAAAAGACGAAATATATAAAATCATAAAAATGGACCACTAAAGAGCAATAACCCCTACATCTGTGAAAAGATTTTCTGCAAAATGAGCATGTAAGTAGATATTGATATGTTTTTGAAATACAGGATGAAATGTATTAAATCACTAAACATTTGACAATTAAAGGAAAATAACTCCTACATGGGTATTTTGATTTTCTTCAAAATAGGCATGTGGGTAGATCTTGACATGCTGAACATTTTTGCATTCTAATCTTAGCCTCTATCTCAAATTGTTTTTGAAATACAAGACGAAAAATATAAAATCATGAAAAATTTGACCACTCAAGGTCAATAACTGTAATATGGGTATTTGAATTTGCATGTGGGTAGATTTTGATGTGCTGAACATTTTTGCCGAATATTTTTCTTTCGTTTTTCTGTCCCGATTGCCACTACAAGATGGCAACACTGACCGAAACACTGACCACTCTTCTTTCCATTCCCTTTCGATATTTTAGCTGTATTTTAGTTTGTACATTTGGTATTATTTTACTTTTCAATTGTGGCCTACCATACCATTTTTACTTTGACAAAAAGGAAAGGGAGCTTTCTTCTACCAAATAACTCTGCAAAGTTTCGAGAAAAATAATCAATGCATTCTCCATTTAGTGCACGACGTAAGAACGAACGAACGAATGGACGGACAGACCAACGGACGGACAGAAGAACAGACACCGGCATACCATAATACGTCCCGTCAAAGACGGGCGTATAAAAATGGCTAATTTGAAATACAAAATTATTTAAGTAATAGAATTTTACTTTTTAAATGCTACAAAGACTTTTGTGCATCTAGTTTAATAGCTATATCTAGTTTAAGAGTGATGGAGAATTCAAAAGATCGATTCAACAACTGATATTGCAGAAAAGGTCAACGAGATAATACTTAAGACGACCAAATTCCTAATCAAATACATAACTAGATTAGTAATACCAATGGCAACAAACTTGTTGAATGTATTTGTTTTACAGAATTAAAAACTGTCTAGACCAAACAACGGCAGTATAATACCGATGGAGGAAAGGGTGCGGTATTTACAACATCAAAGTCCAGGGACATTGCAAAAACAAATATACGGACAAAAACATAATGCGATTTTTGATGGAATAAAAAAAAATTAATGTGGCTTTTCCTCGAAAAGGGAGATCATTTGGATACTAGAGGTTTTTCAGATTCTTCTTACATCTTCCAAAATACTTTGATTCCATTGAAGTGTTTTGAAAAATGTCAAGAAAAGTATTTATTCTCATAGATTTCAACGAAGATTTATTTCCTGCAGCGGTGGCAATCTTCTTTTTCTGGTCAGAAAAAAAATCAATTCGGTTCTGTTTGGCATAGGTTAATGTTTTCTATAAACAACTAAATACCGAAGTTACTGTGAATTTAATTTCTGCATACGCGCATTTCGACAACTTATGTCCCTTCAGTGCAGATAAAATCTAAACTTTTGAAAGACCATTAAATCAAAGATGTTTAAAAACTGATAGAGAACAAATAACCAATATGATCTAAATGTAAAGCCAAAATCAGCTAAAGACAGTGCTTTGCGTGAGGGAGATACACCTTAGTTTTCAACAAAAATTACAAAAAAGATATTGCAAGGTTCCAAATAGAATCGGCTTTTGGTTAGCAATCTATTAATCTTGATTTTGTAAAGAGCACAAATGTCCAATATCATTCAAACATGACTTAGCAACCATGTTGACTAGATACTTTGGGTGATGAACCTTTAAATTCATCTTAATTTGTTTCAAGTACAAGAAAGTATGTACAGAAAGTTTCCAAAAGTGCTGCTATCAGAAATCCTTGGAAGAAAGACAGAACTAAGATAATAAACAAGAAACAAAGAAATAATAATGTCGTCTGGAAAACATTTTGGTAAGCATGATAATAAAGCATGAGAGGCAATAAAATCGTGCATGAAATAAAATTAGCAAACTTGTCGAAAGATTTAAGCAGAGAAACAGTAAAAACTATATGTTGTCAACTTACAGTCAGATACATCTGAGGGCCTTTTGTTGTTTTTAGATTTCACCTGAAGTAAAATTTGGAATGAAAATTAAAAATCGTAAAATCGAAATAAGCAATGAAGGGATGTGGAGTAAATGCACATGAGACAAAGTCTTTACAAATACATAGTGAACAAAGCAATAGAAAAACGCTTTCATTGTTATTCTTCATCTTGAAGTCACCATGTGGCCTTTAGCGGCGTATGAGACAAAACGAACCTATAAAACTAAAATATTGTGTTTTTGTGACAAGTGTTCATATATTAAAATGCACACTGAGTTATACACCCTTTGATCAGTGTATGGAGCAGAACTAAACATAAATTGTTCTGGAAATTCTACAAATTACAAAATAGTATTGTATTTACTTAGGAAACCCAATTCTTAAACTAAATTTGCATTTCAAGTGCATTTGTAGGTGTAGGTAATGTCATTGGGAGCCAAATTCTTCAGTTACTGACTACGAGGCGACATATGATGTAAACATAATCCAAGCTGAAAACCGAACTATTTGTGCTGAATAAATGAAAAGTATGAAAATTTTACAAAGTAAAATAGATAGTATATAAATGAATGAAATGTATGTTAATACAAGAGAGAATAATTTTCAAATAAATATAACAAAAGCTGTAATAAACTAGAAAAACTGTGAGCAAAGCTCACTGATATATACCCCCGCTTCACTATTTGATAATCAATCAAATCAAATTCTTAATTAGAAGATTATGTCACATGTCAAAGTTTCATGTCAAAGTTTCCTGAAAAACTATTCATTGGTTCAAGAGGAGTAGTGGATAAGAGATTGGTACCCACCTGTAATGTACTGTCAAAGTCCATGTTTTGCTATGGGAAACCCCAAAAATCAATTAAATCCAATTCTGAAATAGGAGGTGCACATCCATATTCTGTTAAAAAGACTGTGTTAAATTTTCATGAAAATCTATCCAGTGGTTCAGAAGGAGTAGCGGATAAGAGATGGGTACCCCCATGTGTACATGTAATGTAATGGCAAAGTCCATATTTGGCAATGGGAAACCCCAGAAATCAATCAAATCAAATTCTGACATAAGAGGTGCACATCTACATTATGTCACAAAGACTGTGTTAAAGTTTCATGAAAATCTATTCAGTGGTTCAGGAGGAGTAGCGGATAAGAGATGGGTACCCCCATGTGTACATGTAATGTAATGGCAAAGTCCATGTTTGGCTTTGGGAAACCCCAAAAAGCAATCAAATGAAATTCTGAAATAGGAGGTGCACATCTACATTATGTGAAAAGACTGTGTTAAAGTTTCATGAAAATCTATTCAGTGGTTCA
>MJUU01020644.1:88796-108460 GCA_002080025.1 Modiolus philippinarum
GTGTTAAAGTTTCATGAAAATCTATTCAGTGGTTCAGGAGGAGTAGCGGATAAGAGATGGATACCCCCATGTGTACATGTAATGCAATGGAAAAGTCCATGTCTGGCTATGGGAAACCCCAAAAATCAATCAAATTAAATTCTGAAATTGAAGGTGCATATCTTCATTATGTCACAAAGACTGTGTTAAAGTTTCATGAAAATCTATTCAGTGGTTCAGGAGGAGTAGCGGATAAGAGATGGGTACCCCCATGTGTAACGGACGGACGGACGGACACCCCCATCACTATATACCCCAACTTTTCAAGCGGGGGTATAAAAAATCCCCATTTTTTAAAATTTCAATAAGAAAATATTTCCGAAAAAAGAAAAAAAAGTGTCAAGTTGAAGGGAGTAATCGAAAAGTCAGAAAGTGATTAATTCACTTATTACGATATTTGTGCTAACGAAATTCAAACTGTAAATGTTGAACTCGTCCGGTAAATTCACTATCTGGAAATATAAGTATGTTACCTTTTTAAAGACATTCCACGTGTTAGTACTTTCAGTAGATTTAGTTGTTGTAAGATAATCCTTCTGTTTCATTATTCGTGAAGCCCTCCTTTTCACAGATTTCTTGACCTTTAATAAAAAAAAGACGAACAAATTTGCATAAGATGTACTTTACAGAGTAAATAAGCTGGACTTAGTGAAGAAAATTAAGATTTCGCGAGATGCCTCCCACTTATTGTCCATTTGATTTCTATAAATCTGAAGAAAAAAATTCTTAAAAAGTTATATCACGAAATTTTTCCAAGTTTTATTGCAAAATATGTTTATATTATCTCTACGAAGTATGACAGCAAATTTTATCATTTTTTATCCATAATTAAAAAAGTTACCCATTCTTTGTCTATGTTAATTTTATTTTCTTAAGCTAAAAATATGGTAGGGGTGAGTTCGATTAATGTAACTGACTTCCTCTGTAAACAAAAACAGACAAACATGTGCTTTAATGTAAATAAGATTAAACCATGTGACCAAATGATAAACATGTCAGATAGGTGAAATCTATTCAGGTATGTTTGACACTGGAAATAAATTTGATTAACAATGGTTTGAACATACATTTTATCAGACTGTCTTTATATGTACTTTTGAGCATGGCACATGATTGTATCATTCCCTTTGGAATTGCAAGAACTAAACAAAGAAATAAAAATGTAAGTAATGAAATATTTAAAAAAAAAAGAAAAACAACTTTAGTTTGCCTAACAATTAAATATCAATAATGCTTTTGAACAAGTGATAGAAGTCTAGAATTTTTGTTTTAATTCACCCTCTTTTAAGAAGGTTTCCAGTCTCCCTAGATTATGTATTTGGTTTCCTATTTTTTCCCTACTTGGGTGGGGTCGTTTTTAATCTTTTAATCTTTTTTTTCATTGTTATAATTTTACTATTTTTATATTGTAATGCTAAGAAAATTTAGTAATTTTCTTAGCATTACAATAGAATAATACAATAGAATAATTTAATTTCTCTCGCATTGCATTTCATAATAAATAAACAACACTGAAGGTTTGCCGATTACTTCTCAGTATGGATAAACATAATTGACTGACCAGTTTAATTCTAATTGACATGTAAATTATCTTGTCACATGTTTTTTAATGTTTACATCAAGCCACATGTTTTTCTGTTTTTGTTTATACAGGATGTAAGTTACATCAATCGAACTCACCCCATTAATTTTTTTAGCTTTAGAAAATAAATTAACATAGACACCTAATGGGTCACTTTTTTAATTACGGATGAAAAACTATAAAATTTGATGTCAGAGTTCGTATATATAAAATAAACATATTTTTTCTACAAAACTTGGAAAAATGTTGTGAAATGATTTTTTTTCTAGAGACTTATAGAAATCAAATGGACTATAATGCTATAACAAAACAAGAAGTTATTTAAACAAATTATAATTTTTAATTTACGACCGCAAATCTAGAAAACAATCATTTTGTTATTTCAAATAACTTAATGTTTACATATGTTTCGTACCAATTACTAGTAAGCATAAAGAAACTTTAAAAAAGTGAACAGTTTAAGTTTATGCAAAATTGACATGTTCCTTGTAGAACATATTATGCAAAAATCATGTTTTATTTAGGCGCAAACAATCTAACATCATCGATAAACTATGTCATGATAGATATATTCCTTCACCTTATCATAAAAAATATTTACTCACATTTTCATTCATAATTCCATGCAGTACAAAGATAAAAAGGCCCTGTAAATATTTAAACATTTAATCATGTTAACAATTTTAAATCAACTATAAAAAATGCTAAAGATTATATTCATGGACCATTCCTTAGTCATAAAGTCGATGTGAAAAGTGTTACCGTGGTATTATTACGCCGATTTTGTCTTTAAGGTTTTATACATTTTTATGAAAGTCCTTAAGTATGTTAATGTCCCCCTTTCTTCGCTCTTTAACATTATTTCATTGAAAAAGGTGCACTAAAAAGCAAAATCCATGAATGAGGTGCTAAATTTTGTGGAACGCAGAATGAAGGAGTTAATTTGATTAAAGAATTTCATATGGTAATCACTAAAGGAAATCAACGTTCACAAAGTAAGTAAGAACAGAACCATCTATTGTCTTCTGGAAACAGATATACCATTGCAGTCCAAGAGATTGTGTTATAAACCGTAAAATTTTGCAGTGATAAATTAAAATTATTGGTAACATATCCTTGTTAAGCAGCTTATTTGTGTGCAATCGAACTCAATCAAGGAAGTCATTCCATCAAAAAATGTCAGGGAATGAGGCCGATGTGGAAGTGTCTGAAGTATCCTAAGTTTTGAGCTTTTTTAGATAGGTAAAAGTGGAAAATAGATCGGCTGCAAGAGGTGCAACGTTTGTGCAAAAATATATTGGTAATTAGAAATCACACCTTCCTCTGTATATATTTTCTTCAATTGGGAGTCGTATATCGCAAAAAATCATTGTTTTCTACCTATGAAAATGAACAGAAAATTCCGTTCACCGTTCATATGGGAGAAACATCTATTTATTCATGAGGAATTGTAGTTTAGAATGTGAAAAGGTCAAACGTTTCAACGCTGTTACAGTATGGTAATGACCTACAGTTTAGAATGTCAAATAGAAATGATTCCTCTTATTCTAACGATGACCTATAATATAAAAGTTTGTGGAAATATACATAATAGAAACAAAATTTAAAGTTTTTCCTTGATATAGTCATTTTTCCTCTCTTTTCTATGTAAAATCCTAAATTTTGAAATCAGTTCTTTGTGCTTAAATGAATGGTGACTCCTTAATTTTATTAAACATTATCAAAGAAGAAAAATCTTGTGAATTAAGAGAGAAAGTTTAAGAAAATTATTAACAGAGGTGTTAATTGTTCGAGACACCTTTGTTCGTATCCTTTTCCCTCTTTAAGCTAAATAGTTTTCCTGTGTTTGCTCTGTGTTTTTTTTGCATTTGTCAGTAATTATTGTCCTTTCAAGTTTTATTCATCAAAACAATGAAAGGATATGGAGTAAATGCACATAAGACAAAGTAACTACAAATACACAGTAAAACCAAAATACAAAAACAAACTCGATTTGAGAATGTTTTGCTTATTTGAACTTCAAAAATTATTTACTTCAAGAATTTTCTCTTACACTTACCAAAAACAGTGGAATGGACATATTACTAATAATGTTTTACTTCTCTATCACTGTTTCTATTGATTTAAGTTAGTAGGATCGAGAATCCTACTAATACATATTGGAATATCTCAATTTCTCCCTGGAGAAATTGGAATTCCAATTTATACTAGATCAGAATTCGAACTTGTCCCAGTAGAAATTGGAATTCCAATTTTTACTGGAATAAATCCAGTTCAAATCAGAATTCTAATTTGTCCCAGTAGAAATTAGAATTCCAATTTGTACTAGGAGGATTCTAGATCCTACTGGATTCCAATTTGTACTGTGACATATATATGCACATAAGCAGGGGTTACTTGAGTGATGCCAAAGAAAACACGAGGAGTTCACAATTACGGAATGAAAGAAACCTTTTCGTTTGGTGCTTTAAATTTACTTTTAGATATTGTTTTGAAAATAATTAAGAAGTTGTAATTATTAATATCATTGTATTTTTCTTCTGCCATATCTATCCTCGATCTTACCTGCAGAGAGTTGAATATCACAAACAAGTAACTGAATACTATCATTTCTTGACTGAAGGCAAGCAAACCAAAAACCCAAGTTAAACCGAAGACAGGTGCTAAAATAATGATACTGCGAATACCTGTTCTAAAAGCAATTAAAGTACAGATAGTTAAGCTTGACTGTTCACCAACATTTGTGTTTGTCATGTATATACTTGGTATTTATTTCCTCAGGACTACCAAAAGTCAAGTGAAGAAAATATATGAATAACCGAAAATTGTTGACGTCAACAATAAGCAATATAGCAAAATTTCAGCTGCATACGAATCATGTTGATCATACTCTTAACATTGAGAAATGGGAAATGTTAAGTAATGTTTCCAATAAGCATTGATTTATACAAAACAGACTCTCGTACATTTTCAATATTTTACCGTGATGATTGTTTGTATTTTCGTAGTTTATTTGCCCTCTAACATAATAAAATATTTTGTCTTCATTATATTCTGTGTTTTATATATTTCCCACACCGTGGATGTTAGAAGATAGACTTTAAATGATAACCTTACACAAAATTGTTTCACGTTATTAAAAAGAGTTATTTTTTTAACTGCATCTGCAATTATATTTATCGTACAGTTTTTACATTTGGTGGCAAATGTAAAATATGTCTTGTATGTATGTCTGCACTACAGTTTAAAGCTGTCGAACAGTTTTCGTTACTTGTTGAGCATTGTTGTTTTTGACTAAGTGTAATGTATGTTCACTTAATATCTATTGTGCACTTTATTAAATAATTTTTTAACGTTTTTATTGTAGAAACGGATTTCAGAAAGGTGAGAGCAATATTTCTCACTTCGCACTGGTTTATTTCCAAAGTACTGTGTCACTGAAGAAGTTATCATTTTTCTAAATAGTTTAACCTTTACTACCAGTGCTAATAACTTACTTTAATTTTTCCTTTCTCGTTTTACTCATTGTTGCACGTGTTGAAAATAATTTCTTTAACACCAGACCAGTTATGACTAAATTCATCTGCAAGATAAACAAATATTATATGACTTTACAATCAGTTTTCCATCATTAATTCCACCCTATATATGCGAGTTTGTGCTTTCTTGAAATACATACACATTAAAACTTTGAATTCACCAATCCGAATGTTCAATGTGGGCTATTGCCAACATTTGGCACCAATCATCTGTCCAACGTCGGATATATGGTTTCCCTTTTTTATCTATCTAGCCTGAAACTATTGGAGCAAATTCAGCTTAACTATAACAGAGTGCTGTAGAAATGTTGCTCATTTCGACTGCATCCGACATTAAAGGTTCATTTAAAAACTAAATTAAATACGCGCCAATTTTAAGATATAACAATTTATAAACTAATCATTTTCTCTGGAATTCCTCGATTTACGTTTTGTTGTTACATTGAACACGCCATAAGGTAGTGTCTTAATGATTTAAAAAAGAATACAAAAACTGGGCAAGACAAAATATCCATGTTTAAACAGTGAAAGCGTTATGACGAATTCGGCGTTGTTGAGAAAAATGTAGAGACACGTGAATCTTTTTCTAATTTCAATTCAACGAATATGGATATTAAACGACCATAATTTCTCTAAATGTCAATTTTTATTGCCCATGGGAAAGTAATATTTTGGTCATCTCCTCTGGAACCACTTAAGCAAATTTGACTAAACTGTATTGGAATGATATTTGTTTAAGGTATCATTTACTCCATATCCTTTCGTAAAATATCAAACAAAACAAATGAATACCAGTGGGGAAAAGTGAGACTTTTGGGAAAATTACCGTCTGAAGCAAATCCAATTTAACTTGATTAAAAATTTTGCAGTAATGATGTATGGCGGTCCTTTTCATGTAGCATAATACCAAAGTAACTTAAATTCATTTTTTTTTCATCCGACAATTTCGACTACTTATGTCTCTTCGGTGCAGATCAAATCAAACATTTTGGCCGGAAGACCATAAACCAAAATATGTGTAAATACTGACAGAGAACAAATGGGATCTACGGGAAAAGTCAAATTCAGCCAAGGACAGAGCTATGCAAGAGGAAATTCCTAAGGTATTAACAAAATTTTCAAAAAATTAAACATTGCAAATTTCCAAATAAATTCGGTTTTTGGGTCAGCTACGAAGCACTGACTACTGGACTGATGAATAAGCTCGGGGACTAACAGTCCACCAGCAGAAGCATCGGCCCAGTGTTAATGAATAATTTAATACCAAAGTTACTGTTTTATTTCTGCATATGGCCATTTCGACAACTTATATCTCTTCAGTGCAGATCAAATCAAAACTGTTGGGAGACCATGAACTGTAATATGTGTAAAGACTATCAGAGAAATAATAACCAATATGATCTAAAAAAATATTGCAAATATTCGGTTTCAGGTCTTCCAAACATTTTGATTTGAACTGCTCTGAAGACGTATTAACATTGACTAAACTGTAGTGGAATGATGTTTGGAGGGTTCTTTAAGGTACTGCTTATTTCATTTGGATCAAACAAAAGAAATGAATAGCAGTGGGGAAAATTACCGTCTGAAGCAAATCCAATTTAATTTTATAAATTATGTCCTTAGCTAGCTGTCGGTAACTGCGAGCATTTTCCGGACAGTACCCGTGTGTATTGTCTTTATGTTTCATGTACTTCATTGTAAGGGTACTCGTCTTGATAAATCGGGACTTTTTTCTAGTCTGATTTTACTGTGAGTCTTTTTGTGTATACCTCGGCAAACGAATACCGAAGCAAGAACGAGGAAAGACGAAATTCTAAAATCATAAATCTAAAATCACGGCAATTCAAAGCAACACGAATTGAGACATTATGACAAAGACAAAACAAATAAACAAAAACGAACAAGAACGCTTCAAAACTAAAGCACTAGCCGTGTGAACCCCTATAAAAACTGAGGTATCATCAGGTGCTCCGGACGGGTAAGCTTGATCTGCTCCACGCATGGCACCCGTCACACAGCCAGCTAATATTATGGTGTTGAAAGATCTTTTTGGTGACTGATTGGTTATTGTCATTTTCTAACCCTTAGACAAACCAATTAAAATCCATGGTACATGTTACTTCTCTAACCCTCAAACAGAACAAAGGTAAAAGTTTGAAAAGCTTGTATTTATTTTTTAGCCATTCACCACACATATGGGGAGGGTTTTATCCAAGAAAACGAGTTTAACCCCGCTTCAATTTTTGCACCTGTCCTAAGTCAGGAATATGTTTGTCCTTGTCCTTGTCTTCTTATGAAATGTTATTTTCTTGATATTGGGGTTATTGGGTGTGGTTTGTTTCCATTGATTTATTCACTGTTTTTTACATTTTTGGGGCCATTTAAGGCTTGCTATATGATGTGAGGTTCCTCACTATGTTGAAGACCGTACGGTGACCCCTAGATACTTTGTTTTGGGTCGTTTTAACCTGGATATGGGATTTTGTCTCCTTGACATTTACCCAATTTCCTTTCTCATTCATATTAACATTAATATAACCAATGCCTCGAATTTCGTAAAAAAATGTCTTCGGCCAAGACACGTCATTTCAGCAAAAATGAGTTGAAACATGCTCAATCATGAAATGGAACTCATTAAAGAAGCCTCACATACCATATATTAAATCAATTACTGCAAGCCCTTACAAAAAGGTCTGACAAAAACTCAGATTTTTTTAAGTCGAAGGAACAGATTCCTGTCGAAATCAGTGGACCAGATTCAAACTCGACCTTGATGAGTTGATCTGTAACTAATACCCTCACATACTTATTAAATATTTTCAGCGGTTCAATAAAAAGTCATGTAAACACCATTTTTTACCAAAGTTAAGTCACGAGTCCAAAATTTGGTAAAAAATTTCCTTACCACAACCAAACTAGAACTTAGTTACCAATGGTGCTAAACTCTCGAATATGAAATATTGGACAAGTCCGAAAAACAAAAACATGTGTGAATGACAGACAGAATGCACACCTATAGTCCCCTGTTGTGTAGAATAAAATATGGACTAATAATATATGATCTACATCTAAAACCCGAAAATAAATTTGCTCTTCTGAATGAAGCTTAGTTCAATATCACTGGACATAATAAAAGTGTGACAAATGAAAACAAACAATCAATAAATGTCACTCTACTTCGTATGCGGAAAAGCAAAATACGTTCAGGTTTATGCGATATACATTTTAAACTGCCATTTTTGATATTCTCTCCCTTTTCTTCGGTATATTTCAACAAAATATGTTTATAGGAAGTGCAGTGCGGAGAATAAATTTTGAAGAAGTCTGTAGTTGAAAAAGTCTAGTCAAAACACAGTTCATTAGAAAACATCATACGTTCAGATAACAACACAAAACACATATATTAATATAAATACATCGAAATTGTTAATCTTGTATTTACAAAATAGTTATTGAAAACGCAAGACCTATACTTTTAAAATTTGCATCATCACAACTTATATGTCAGACTTCTTATTGACATTTCTTACTTTTGAATTTGATATTTCCCAGTTGCTATCTCTGAGTTTTTATTTGTATTTCAAACATATAAATATCATTACCAAATTGACATTTTTCACATCACAAAAAAATCTTTTGTTTACCTAGATTTTCATGGAAAGAAACGATCAACTTCTTTTGACGCAATTTTCTATCATGTCGAAAGTTTCAGATGGAAATAGAAAATAACAACACAAAAATACATTTATTAAGATAAATACATTGAAATTGTTAAATCTTGTATTTACAAAAAAAATATTGAAAACGCAAGACCTATGCTTTTTAAATTTGCATCATAACAACTTATATGTCAGAGTTCTTATTGACATTTCTTACTTTTGAATTTGATATTTCCCAGTTGCTATCTCTGAGTTTTTATTTGTATTTCAAACATGTAAATATCATTACCAAATTGACATTTTTCACGTCACAAAAAAAATCTTTTGTTTAACCTAGATTTTCATGGAAAGAAACAATCAACTTCTATTGACGCAAATCTCTATCATGTAGAAAGTTTCAGATGGAAATAGAAAATAAAAATGCCAAATGCATCTCAGGTGCCTAGGAATGCAAGAGTAAGCAAAATCTTTCATCAACTTCACATTAATTAAAAAATAATTCAATTATTTTGGAAAATACAATAGTGGTTGGAAAATACAATAATATGACCACCATTCAAAAGCATTCCCCATCTAAGCTGATATAATATCAAGTCTTACTTATAAGCATAACTGTGTATGCGAGATACATTATATTCTTTAAATATGCCATGGAGATAAATAGAAATATAATAAATGACATATACTCACCAAAACTACAGCAGCACATGGACCGAAAAAAGCATAGATCAGTTTGTTATTCGTCGATATCCAACAACTTCATTAAAATAAAAAAAACAAAACAAAAATAAGACATTGTCAATCTAAAGCAACTTTAAAATGCTGTTACATCATCAATGTACAAAATAAAATAAAAATTAATAGATATAAATATATATTGCTTGCTCCGGTCCTTAGATCGGTTTGGGGTACATTATGGTGAAGGAAAAGGTAACTTAGTTGCTGTTATATCATATCGTTGGTGTTAAGGTATCATTTGGAAAATTATGTCTTTATTTTTTTATTATATGATGAGAATAATAATCGATAGATGTTGAAGTTTGAAGAATAAAATAATAATAGCCATCTGAAGAAAGTAAATTTACAGTAACTTCAACATTTTGTTATTTAAAACTAAATGCTCAGTTGCTGCAGACAAAAAAGACTTCGATACTTATGCAGAAATGAATACATCTTCGGTAATATTTTCAAAAGCATACACCAAAATTATGTGATTGACTAAAATGTTGAAATAACATGTAATATTATTTACAAGACTATAAACAAGACACAGGGCTTGTCTGTGTTCATCTTATATAATCATTTAAAATGGCCATGATTTTGCCTAATCAAAAAGTTAAAAAGGGTACAACTCAAGGACTATTAATATTATACAGAGAGTGTGGTACTAAACTAAACGTACATAAAGTTTAAAAAAAATTATATTTACATACTTTCCCTTTGATCAATACTAAAACTCATTCAATGCTTGCAGTCATTTTTTTTTATATTGTAAAAAATAGACAATTCTTATATAAAGTCGTTTAAAACAGCATTGTTCAGATCAATCAGTGAAGATCAAAAGTGTTTTGCTCTAAAGTGTATAAACAGTTCTTGGTATAATGCTTGAGCAAATAAAAGAATAGAAAATACGTCATTTATTACATCTGTGAAGTCTAGATTATCCTGAATGGTGTAACATAGAATCCAATTATAAAATATATCTTGGATAAAGATTGGATATTTTATTATTTGAAACAAACAAGGAAAGTGACGGACACACAGACGCAATGTGATTACCAGCATGATATAGTCTGCTGTTGAATATCCTTTATGTTTTGGAAAATACTTTTCGAAGTATAAATGACAAACAACAAATGTCTTTATTTTAGGTTTGCACATTAATTCAACTTACAGTTGATCTGTACCATAGCCATCTAACTTTGTTATACTTCCTGAAATTACCACGATTACAGTTGGAATTCCTACAAAATTAAAAGTTATGCTAGTATATAACATGAAGAAAACAGCAATACACAGTTTAAGTTGATTTCAAAAGGTTGATAACTAAGCATGACGTCTCCAGCGCCGAATTTTGTATTTTTAATTTTCTTCCAAATAAAAACCATGTCCATTACATACTGCCAATAATGTTACATAGCAGTGTGGATTTAATTCTACATCATTTTACTCCATAGAAATACATCATTATAAGAAACGGGTATCCAGCGATTGTCATCAGATTGGAAGTGACCACTATAAAATTTCCTTAAATAAGTCTTAAGTATTTGTATTTTGATTTGAAAGCACGCTTCAAAAATTTAATTTCTTAAAACAACATAATTTTTAACGACGACCCTTTTCATTATTACGGGCTCAAAAATGTGTATGAAATCGATTCACAAGTTTAAAAGACGGTAAAAGTATTTCAAGCAGTCAATTAGTAAGATATGGTCAACAATTGACAGACTGAAATGTTAACACTTACAACCATGTTGCTTAAATGACCCATTTTAATAAAAGAACTTCAATTTGCTATGTCCCTAAATTTTCAGATTTATCCAAGTGGATTCAGAGGAAACGAAAAAAAAGGTGAAAAGCTGTCAGACTGGTTAGAGGAAGAAGAGGCTGACATTAAACAGACGAAATACAAACGACCAGTGGTGGTATAGCTCACACAAATATGAAGTGACACCGGATATAGGCAATAAGTTGAACTCAATGTAAAAATATTTTATTACTAATATACATGTCCACGAACATTACAAAATAAGTATACATGATCAAAGCTGATTGTTAAAGATCATATGGTGACTTCAAGTTGACAACAACAATGAAGCGTTATTTCACTGAGTTGAGATTTACCATGTATTTGTAGAGTTTTGTCTGATTTGAATTTACTCCATACCCTTTCACTGTTAATTGAAGACTATAGCTTGTCTATCCAGCATAAAAAGATTCCCCGTTCGAGAGATGTTTGCTCACTATATATTTGTAAAGTTGTAATTTTTCTTGAGAGAATTTCTTATATGGATAAACAATCATACTTCAATATTTTGCGTTATATTTTTGGTATATTCAAAATGTTATTCTGACCATCTGTTTATAGTTCCCAGATCTTATAATTTTTTGTTATGCCAATTCTTCTTGCAATTGACTCAATGACTGTCCTGTGGTTGTTTTTAGTGTGATTGTCTTCTGGTAGTATTTTTTCATGCAATAGTTAATGCAAATCTTAGAACACTGTGCCAGTTTTTTTGTGCTAGTTTGCGATCCCGTATCCATGAACATGAGAAAAAATACATTAATGGAGCGTTCTTCGATATCTAGCAATGTATTCCGCTCAAACCATAGCACATTGTTGAACGCCTCATGGTGACGACGGGATGAATAACAATAATAAAAGCGTTGTTCCATTGCTTGGTTTTACCATGTATTTGTAAAGTTTTTGTTTCATGTGCATTTTACTCCATATCTATTCATTGTTTATTTAATCATTCTTAATTTTAGAAATGAAACGTTA
Source organism: Modiolus philippinarum (assembly GCA_002080025.1). NCBI lineage: Eukaryota > Metazoa > Mollusca > Bivalvia > Mytilida > Modiolidae > Modiolus > Modiolus philippinarum. Next base: position 101,118 of record MJUU01020644.1, read on the forward strand.
TATTTGCATTGTAGCTCAAAAGCATTATCGAAATTCCTTTCAATAAATATGTTCTTATTCTCATATTTTCGAGTACTGACTGATGTTCAAATGTTGTCATAACGGATTAAACTACATTAACCCTAACAGTAAATTTTGTATTTTAGATCTTACCAAAAACTAATGGGAGCAATATCCGGTTTATAGAACGTCGATGTGGAAATACAGAGATTACTAACACTGCATGGATTATCCCTTCGGCTGCCATCAGAAACAACACGGTCAAAAAAAGAAAGTGAAGTATTACAGCTATGGCAGTGCAAACATCCTGTGGAAGTGGAAAGAAATAAATATATAAAAGAAAAACAACACAGATAGGTTAGGTCTAAATCCGTTTTACTTTCTCATTCATTGTTATTTAATTGTTATTCATGCCTAATTAAAATTAAAGTTTCTCACTTATTCGCACACCTGCTTCCAAAATTGTATATATTAGATAACTATTTCGGTAACTAATATGCAGAGGTACATTTTCCATTGGCATTAAAACAGAACAGAAGATTGATGAGTAAGAATATTGGTGTTTTAAGAAATATAATCTTCGAGTATAGCTATTTGAAGCCATTTCAAATCTTTGTTTTTTTTATATAAATATAAGTAATTTAATTAATATCTGATATATTACTAAAAATTTGAAGTCCATTTAATTAACTTTCGATCAAAGGAAAATAAGAAAGATGTATCGTTTTTTTATACCCCGAGCCTCCTTAACAACAGCATCAAAATACAATTTACCTTATTATCCGTTCTTCTGATTCCAACCAAAAATGTTATGTATGCTATCAATAGTACAATACACATTATAACCAGTATAACAGATTTATCTGATGACAGGTTCCTACAAAGCAATTTACAGTGAAACGTATTTCATAATCTTGTTAATCATTGATATTGAAAACTTTTTAAATTGTTGCTAAAATTTATCTTCAAATTTTAAGAAACAATTTCAACACACAACTAACAAACATAAATGCACAGTGAAATCGATAGGAAGCTGTAAAGCGTGTTTCAGTTGTTATGGTATCTGAGTTATTATGTCACCCAAGACGAAGTCGGGGTGACGTGTTGTAATTCTACGCTTCTTCTTATTATTATTTTACTTCTTCTTATTCTTCCTCCAATGATTTTTGTCCGAGCAATTATTTTGAAATGGTTGAATGAAATGATTTCAAACTTTGCACATGGGTGCCACGGGTGGAGCAGATCGTGCTTACCCTTCCGGAGCATCTGACGATACCTCAGTTTTTATAGGGGTTCACACTGCTAGTGCTTTAGTTTTGTGGCGTTCTTGTTCATTTTTGTTTATTTGTTATGTCTTTGTCATACTCTCTCAATTCGTGTTGCTGTGTATTGCCGTGATTTTGGATTTATGATTTAAGAATTTCCCCTTTCCTCGTTCTTGCTTCGGTATTCGTTTACCGATCTATTCAAACTTTGCACACAGTTAGACCATCATCTGAAGATATATGTTGTGCGCTTAAAATTTCCAAAATGGCCACCAATTCCAAGATGGCTGCTATGTTACGTTCAAAAAAATTTGGGATTTAATCTTTCTGGAACTGCTTTGCCCAATTTGTTCATATTTTCTATAAAGGTTCAATAAGATGAGTGGAAGGAATCTATGCGGAAAAAAAATTTCAAAATGGCTGCCATTTTAAACATGGCCGCCGAAATACTAAAAATTTCAACTTTATCCGATTTCGACGAAAATTGATTTCTAGGTAGATTTTGAGGCTGCAAATAAGGTTGAATACTATCAATAGTACAATACACATTATAAAACAAACAACATCACAAGGATACAGAAACACTCAAAGTTCCATCTAAAGATAAAACCCTACCTACTATGTACTGGATTCCTAAACTTCACAAAAATCCCTACAAACATCGTTTCATTTCGGCTTCAAGTAATTGTTCTACCACAAATTTGTCCATCAATTTAACCAGTGCACTCACTTGTATAAGGGAGTTAATCAAAAACTATTGTGAAAAAACATATAAAAACTCTTGTGTAAATTACTTTTGGAGTGTAAAAAATTCTATTGAAGTTTTAGATAAATTACAAACTATAGAAAGACCAGTTTCATCTATTGACAGTTATGATTTTTCTACACTTTATACAACCCTTCCACATAATTTATTTAAATCCAAATTGGGTGAACTTATTAAATGGTCTTTTAAATTTTCGGGTCTTTATATTTGCTGCAACAAAAAGCAAGGATTCTTCTCCAATATCTGTTACAACAATTATTGCTCCTTGACATGTGATAATATGATTAAGGCACTGAATCTCTTGCTAGACAACATTTATGTTCGTTTCGGCAACATTGTTTATCATCAGGTCATTGGAATCCCCAAGGGTACTAATTGTGCACCTCTTATTGCAGATCTTTTTCTGTTCTATTACGAACGGGATTTCAGGAAAAAACTACAAAATGGAATCGTACAAAATAGTGATAAACTTATTTCTATTTTCAATGATAATAGCAGGTATATTGACGATATTCTTACTATTGACAATCCCCAGTTTTTAGCTTATGTTGACACCATTTACCCACAACAACTGAAACTTAATAAGGCGAACAATGATTCTAAATACTGCCCTTTTCTGGATCTGAGTATCATCATTGACTCTGGTAAAATAAAAACTAAAGTTTATGACAAAAGGGATGATTTTGATTTTACTATTACTAATTTCCCCTTTCTTCACGGCGACGTTCCCCTAGCTCCATCCTACGGGGTGTATATGTTACAGTAAAAGTGTATAATTAGGAATTATACATAACTACTGAAAATATCAGTAAATATGTATAATAACTAGCATGTTTAGTTATTATATATAATTACTGATTTTTTTTCAGAAATTATACATAATTACTGAAATTTTAAGCAGGAATTATGTATAATAACTAAGTGTAATTAAAAGTTCCTCTATTAAATTTGATCAAAATTCAATAGTACAAATAACAAACTGATACCAAAGTCACTTTAGATTTATTTTCTACAGATGGCCATTTCGACATCTTGTACCTATAACGTGAAATAGCAATAATATTTATTTACATGAAATAAAAATATATTTAACATTGTACATGTATTTCAAGGGAGCATCTCATTTAGTCCTCACAAAGTTGGCGTAGACTTCACCTGCTTTGCACATTTTTCATTTTTTTCACATGCACACCTGCATGTTTGTTTCCCGAAATATTTCCTTTCAGGGGAATCAATTATTACTCCTTGTTTTGAATAGAAAATACCGAACTACACCAGATTTGTGATACACGGATGACCATTTTTACAACTGGTGTCTCTTCAGTGATGATATCAAATTTATTAGAGACAAAAAATCTAAATATACTATAAACTTGAACAGTAAGGTACCAAAAACATTTAACAACCAACTGAAAATTACAGAAAAATCTTGCACCTCATGAAATATTCTATTTCTTTGAGTGCATGTGACAGACTTTAATATAGACAAAATGGAAAGGTTTTTTTTATTAAAGGTAACTTGCATCATTTCATAAGAATAATGAAATTTCTAAAATGGATCAAAGCATTTTGAAAACCCTACATTGCCCAGAAAAAGTATTAATTAATGTTCGTGTGCCAATTTTGGCAGGGTACTGCACCAGTTCCGTTAAGACGAAAAGTCAATAAAATGCCTTATCCCGCCGTATATTCAATCCAATGTTCTACAAATTTACTGAAATTAAATCAGTAAATTTGTAGATAAACTTTGAGAAAATGCAGTAATTATGCATAATTACTGGACAGAATTAGGAATTATGCATCATTCCTATGAGGTTTAGTAATTATACATAATTACTGAAATTTCAGTAATTATGTATAATAACTTATTATACACTTTTACTGTAACATATATATCTCAACTTGTACGATTCTCTCGCATTTGTTCTACCCTTGATGAACCTTACTGTCACATCCAAACTTTTACAACAAGATTACAGATTTCATAAATTATTAAATACTTTTAAGAAGTTTTACAGAAGATATGAACATTTGATAACTAGATATGATGTGACTCGCAAACAGCTAATTACAAATGGCATTTCTCATCCTCTATTTTATGGAAATGTTGTTAAAAATGTCAAAAACTGATAAATATTCGAGGTAACTTACATTCTTTACGTAAAAGTGGATATCGACAAGATATTCTGAACAAATCCGTTAAATTGGCTTTGGATTCCAGTGACCTGAAGACTACATATATACTGGCCTCTCACTGATACTGCCGATGTCTACTGAAATGCATGAAGACTCTTTACCAAACCCTTCGGGGAGTTTTGAGTTTGATTTTTCTTCCGTAGTGCGACAGTGTTTTACCAGCAGACTAGATTCCTTCAGCTAGCCGGCAGTCTAGCGGCGAGCACTCTTTGACCCTTCTTTCAAAATTACGTTTTGTCATATGCTTTTTTCTGTTTCAAGATAGTGGTAATTGAGTTAGTAGTCTACCTGTATTGGGTTTTATTCGCATGTTTATGATACTATAGGGAAACAGGATAGAGAAAGGGGAGGTTTGGGTACCCATAAACCGGTTTAACCCTACCACTGGCTTTTGCTAATGCCGGTACCAAGTCCGGCTATCACGAGTTCCTATCGTTATTTATGTTTATCTCCTGTTTTCATTATTGTTTTCTGGTGCAGTTTGCTTGTAAATTGTGGCATGTAATTGTAGTTCTTGGCCATTGTAGGTGTTTGCTGTTATCCTGTTTTTTGTAATTGAATCATTGAACTGGACGTTTTAAATAACATCGGCTATTGCTTGCAATTGCAAATCCAGTTGTTTTTTTTTATCAAAAAACTGTCTTTACTGACAAAATCTTTTGCGAAACTCTGTATTCGAACATTTTATACAGCATTCACCCTAGTTTATTGTTTCTGTATTGTCAAAGTACACTGGTTTACAGTATTCATTATTTTGAGAATTTGGCCATCACGTCTCTGCAACTTGTAAATCAAAAAATGTTTACACTTTCAGAATATGAATAAACTGACGCTCTCAATGGAAGATGTTTGATACAAGTTTATTTTCATTTATTTATTTAGATTGATGTCGTTTTTTTTTCTCTCAGCCCTTATTTTCATAATGTTCAATAAAATATATTTCAAAAGACTTTAAAGTTAAACAATTTTAGTCTTAGCTTGGAGCTTGGATAAAACAATCTCGTTGTTTTGGTTTTTTTTGTGTAATCATTTTATCTCGTAGGAATTTCATTGGAATGAATTTGAAATTAAGTGTAAATCAGTATGATAATAAACTGCTAATATAATGGTAAATAACTGGAAGTTACCATTGGTTATTTATGAAACAAAGTAAGCGAGAACCGAACCGTCGGTCAGGTAACAACAATTTACAAAGGCAATGATAAATAACAAAATAACGAAGTTACTGAAATTAAGTTTCTGCATATGCGCTTTTTGACAAGTTATGTCTGTTCAGTGCAGATCAAATAAAAATATCCATATACCAAAATATGTGCAAAAGCGATAGAGAACAAATTGCCAATAGGATTTTAATAGTAAAGCCAAAATCAGCCAAGGACAGAGCTATGCGAGAGGGATATACTCTTGAATAGATTTGATAACTAAGGAAGTACAAAGACGAAAAAAAGACATCATATGAACACGGCACAGAACAAATGGGGACACACATACAGACGAAAAACGCTGATTCAATTTAAAAACTTGTGTGAAGACATGTTCAACGGTAGACTATGCATCTCCAGTTTCGTACAAGACACCCGCCGTATTAATCATATCAAATCAGTTAACGAATACATTGGCGTATAATTTTCTGAAGACAGTAATTTCGCTCTGTTGACAAAGTATTGTTGCTCTCTTGGATACAAAAGCAGTCAACGTGATGGTGATGCAGACCATCAAATTTCCTCAGTGATCACTTCATGTTTTGGGTAACATACCCTTGATGTTAGGAGCATATCTGTATCCATCATGAAAGCAACAGGCACTTTAGTACTGATAGAGTTGGGAGAAATAATCTCCATATCGTGTCGCTGTTGGAATTATGCCATAAAGAAAAGGGAAGTTGACAATGTGAAAAGTAAAGTCATCGCGTTTGTCAAACTCAAGATGAAAGTAAAGGAATGGGTCCGATGTGTATGCGTTTGTAGTATCGTTATTGTGAGTTGTTATGGATAGCCGAGATGAAAACACATCACCAAAGCGAGGGTGGTTTGTTGACAAAATATCAGATATTAGTATTCCTTGTCATACTTTATTCCTTCGGTATTCTACTATTCTTTGCATATAACGGAGGATGAAATTAAAGTAAAGACTGGTTTTTCAAAATTATGAATTCTGCAAACAGCTGCAACAATAGCTAATTAAAACAGCACATTTGCTCTCTAGTTTCTGTGTGACGTTAGGTTAGATGATATGTCGCCCAGTGAACGAACAATGTAACAAAAGTAAAATAAATAGAAAGCATTTCTCTAATTTTCTGAATCAGAAATGACTTGACAATTAGCCACCATGTTATAAAATCAAGAACACTAAATTGACCAAAATAAATCACACACACACACACACACACACACACACACACNAAAAAAAAAAAACCAAAAAAAAAAACAAAAAAGGAAAATAAGAAAAAAATACGAAAAAAAGAAAAAAAATCAAAACCACTGTAAAATATTTGGCAATGGCATAATGGAATAAGATTTTTGCTTATTCTTTATGAGGTCCCCAACAAAGGTGCCGTTGCCTGATCCTTAAATTAAAGCGATGCATCTTTGTGATCTGTGTGTTACAAAAACTAAAACTCACAAACAAATCGTGTCTTGAAAAAGACCAGCATATATTTATATGTAGTGTTTTGCATAACTGTAACCACTTTTTACATTACTTTTTTTAGACTCAACAAAAAAATTAATCTACAGTTGGATGATATATAGAACGGAAATGAAAAAAATATTTTTTTTTTACTTGGATTTTTAATTTACTTACTTCCATTCGACGGCGTATACTATCAATGTCAAAACAACACAAATGATTGAGATGATACATCCGATCAGTGATAGAGTTGACAAGATCTCATGATCTGTTGATGGCTAGATGTAAAAATATATGAAAATAACATAAGTCATGTAAAATTCTGTTAGAAAATTAAAGAACCTTAGTGAGCAAGCTCACATAACCTTAGTGAGCAAGCTCATATACCCCACGCCCCCACATAACGAATAGTCCTGCATTATCTAAAAAAGAATATAAAAATCCAGTACTTTGCACATCTCTTACAAATGCACAATCATTCTGTAAAA
>MJUU01020644.1:108489-137110 GCA_002080025.1 Modiolus philippinarum
TTTTTTATGAAAAATCAGCAAAAATCAAATTCAAGTAGTATGCACATCTTCAATACATGCACAATCAATCTGCAAAATAAAAATTTCCTACCTTAAAAACTGAAGGAGGAGTTATCCGGACAAATGATGTAACCTATATGCATTATCTTGCCAAAAATTTCAATAATGCATATTTTTGTGAAAAATCAGCAAAATCAAAATCCAAGTAGTATGCATATCTTTGATATATACACAATCAATCTGCAAAATAAAAGTTTCCTACTTTATAAACTGTAGGAGGAGTTATCCGAACAAATGATATACCCTATATGCAATATAATGCGTAAAAATGACAAAGTTCAACAATGAGTAATTTTCTGAAAAAGTATCCAAAATTAAAATCCAATTAGCATGCAAATCTTTGATATGTGTACAATCAACCTGCAAAATAAAAACGCCCTATCTTAATAAGTGTAGGAGGAGTTGTGTAGACAAATTATGTACCTTATATGCAATATAATGCACAAAAATGACAAAGTTCAACAATGTGTATTTTACTGAAAAATTATCCAAAATCAAAATCAAAGTAGCACGCACATCTTTGATATGTGCACAATCGACCTGCAAAATAAAAACTTCCTATCTTAAAAACTGTAGGAGGAGTTATCCGGACAAATGGTGTACCCACTTGATGACAGACGGACGGACGGACTGACTATATACCCTCCGCAACTTCGTTCCGTGGGGTATAATTTCTTATAGCTCTGAACACAGAATCTGATTATTAGTCAAATAATCAACTGACAGAGACGAACGATACAAACAGTATGATTGACCCAATAAAGTGAAAGTAAACGTATATACTCTGTATGTTCACCAGTCTATTATGATAATGAATCAATTTTAAGCTCCAGCTATATGAGCTTAATTTTAGAGATATAAAGCAAAGGAGTCCTATTGATGTATCTTTATTACTTTTGGTAGTCTACATCCGTTGCCTTATGAAGAACTATGCTTGTTTGGTCTTTAATATGCTTTGTTTTTTTTTTAGTTTTAATGGAATTTATTGCCTTTTCAATTTATCACGGATGATCTTAAACTACTAGGCTATAAGTTGTAAAACACAAACGGTGTTCCAGAAAAACGGGGTTCCAGTCAATTTTTTGCCATTTTTGTCAATTTTCTACTAAAATCTGCACGAAAATTATAAAAAAAATCCAGGAAAAAGGGGGTTACAACCCCCAGAACCCTCTCCTGAAGTCGCCGATGCAAATATAAGAAATAATATAATACCGAGATAGCAGTGTAAATTTGCGTTTTTCCAGATGCAATGTCGACAACTTATGTCTCTTCAGTGCATATAAAACCAAACAGCATGAAAGTAAATAAAAGCAAACATTATTTCAAAATTATGAAGAACAATAACATGTAATATATATTCAACTTGAAAATTAACAGCATTAAAATAGTAAAATACCGAAGTTGCATAATAAACAGACAGCTTATATAAACTTCGACAAAAGTTTTGCATTAAACTACACATACACATTTACATGTATACATTAAACAATAAGTGTGAAGATATGGAGTAAATTCATATAATACAGAGTCTACAAAAATATGGTAACAAGCAATAAAACAACGTTGTTATTTTTGTTCTTCATCTTGAAGTCACTCTGAGACCTTAAATAAAAAGCTTCTTATACATGATGGTAAATGAAGAACGTCCCTAGCACTGGTTTGATGGGAATTCATTGGTAGATGTCGAACTTCGCTGCATCCATGACTTTTATTTCCTCCTTGACAGGCTTATAAAATCACCATTGAAAAGATTAGAATGAAAATTTAATATTTGCATAATTACATTATGCCAACTTTCGTCACTCCAATTTTCGTATTTCACAAAGATAATCAAAGTGTTTGTTAAAATAACTGAGAACGATTTGTAATTGTACAAAAAACTGCAATTGTAATAAAAATAGTATCTTATGAATCCAAATTAATACGGAACAATATAAAATTTTAAAAAGGGAAAACAATACCTGGCTAATTTTTATTTATTTTCTCAATATTGATGACAAAACAAGAATAATATATCACAAACGCGACGAATTAAACTTTGCTATTTTGACTTCCCATTGCTAGATAGCAACTAATCATTTTTCCCTGCGTATAGCACATAAGTTTATGTATTGATGCAATATGCCAAATTAATTTTCAAGTAAAAGGACTTCGTCAGACGATGTTTAATTCTTTCAAGAAATTGCTCCTTAGCGGTATTAAGAGAATGTTCGACTTAAACACCCCAGGATTTGTAGGGTCGCCGTTAGGGGTTTGTTTTCCAATACGATAGTCCAGTAACTTCTTCCTTCTGTCAAAGATATCTTTTGTCTATATGGACAACCTATCTTTGCACTAGGGTTTGAGTCAATCCCACCTCACCCTCTTACTGATGATACATACTATATTTCACCTGGACAGGTGCGTCGTGTGTATTTACTTTTTACATATTTCATATGAACATGTACAAGATACTCTAATTGCTATTTGTAAGAAAGAATTTATAAAAAACATAATATTGGCATGCTACGCATCCTGATACATTCCTAAATGCACTATAATAATGACTGCACTATAATAATTACAAAGTAAGAAATGTGACATTTCTAATGTAATTTCACAACTGCGAAAACAACATGTCCAACATTTAATTGGTATCAAATGAAACTTTACAATGCCTTTATTAAAGCCAGTAAAGCCTAAACGTAATCTGGTTTGATAGACTTCCCCTTTCGGTACACATGAAACGATACACACACAAATAAACCATCGAATGATAAACAAACCTTTTTCTTCAAAATGTTGTAGTCTTCAATAGAAATAGAAAAAGAGCAAGAGGCTGTATTCGACTTTGGGGGATTTACTTTATTGTGTCTTTTGAATTCTTATAACATGTGTAATGATAAATAAGAGGTATATTTTGAGTCAATTTTTCTGCCTTAATTTTGTAAAATAATATAATATTTTACAAAAGGATATGGAGTAAATGAACATGAGACCATAACACATATGTTAACTCCAACTGCAATAAATTTTAATGAGCTGTATGGCCATTTCGGAAATTAATTCTTCATGTTTCACGAAAATTGAAAAAGTCCCTTCAAGATGCTCAAAATAATACATCGGCAAACGAATACCGAAGCAAGAAAAGGAAAGAGAAATTATAAAATCATAAATCCAACATCACGGCAACTCACAGCAACAAGAATTGAGACAGTATGACAAAGACAAAACAAACAAGTGATAACTGTGTTCGCAAGCGAAACACAAAAGTCTCCCAAACGAACTCCCATATTGGACTTCAAGGCATTACAAGACTCCTTCAAGAAAAAAATTTGGGCAGGGATTCCCCTTATAAGCTATATAATACATATCTCAAAATTCCTCCTTTTTTATCAGAAAACCTGATTTTCCAAAAAAAAAAAAAGAAAATAAAAATATGTTTCTGGTATTGTTTCCATGGCAACAAAGTGCTCTTTTGTCCATTACATCGAATTTCAGACCCTTTCCAAAAAAAAATTTGGGCAGGGGTTCCCCTTATAAGGTATCTAATATATATTTCTCAAAATTCCTTATTTTTTATCAGAAAACTCAATTTTTAAACAAAAAATATGTTTCTGGTTTTGCTTCAATGGCATCAAAATGCTCTTTTGTCCATTGCAACCAATTTCAGACCCTTTCCAAAAAAAAATTTGGGCAGGGGTTCCCCTTATAAGCTATGTAATATATATTTCTCAAAATTCCTTATTTCTTATCAGAAAACTCAATTTTTCAACAAAAAATATCTTTTTGGTTTTCTTTTCATGACAACCAAGTGCTATTTTGTCCATTGCAACCAATCTGAGACCCTTTCCAAAAAAAATTGGGCAGGGGTTCCCCTTATAAGCTATGTAATATATATTTCTCAAAATTCCTTTTTGTTATCAAAAATTCAATTTTTCAACAAAAAATATGTTTCTGGTTTTATTTCCATGGCAACCAAGTGCTTTTTGTCCATTGCAACAAATTTCAGACCCTTTCACCCCAAAAAATTTGAGCAGGGGTTCCCCTTATAAGCTATGTAATATATATTTCTCAAAATTCCTTATCTTTTTATCAGAAAACTCAATTTTTCAACCAAAAATATGCTTCTGGTTTTGTTTCCATGGCACCAAGTGCTCTTTTGTCCATTGCAGCGAATTGCTGACCCTTTCCCCCAAAAAATTTGGGCAGGGGTTCCCCTTATAATCTAAGTAATACATATTGCTGTAATTAAAATACTTTTATCAACAGATACTACTATTTTCCCAAAATTTACATTTTTTGGTATGGTTTCCATGGCAACGGTAGTTATTTTGAAATTTTCAATGCTGTGGAACCCTTTCTTACATGACCCTTAACTTTCCCCTACAGTTTCATAAAGCTAGTGTTTCTAGTTTTTGAGAAACAATGAAAAATATGATGAAAATCATTCAAAATTTTATTTTCCCATAGGGTTATTATAGGACTACCCCACCCCTTTTTAATACCCCCAAAAGTAACCTTATTGGACCCCCCTTCAAAAATTTTTTAATGATTGCACATTTAGATACATAGGGCTAATATGCTGCCAAGTTTGAAACCTCTAGGTCCAATGGTCCTAGAGATCTGCTTCGGACAACTTTATCCGGACGAGAATAAAGAAAGATGGAAGAATAATAATAATAAGAAACGCAACAAAAACAATAAGTCTCCCAAACTTCGTTTGGGAGACTTAATAAACAAAAGTGAACAAGAACGCCACAAAACTAAAGCACTAGCAATAAAACAGTGTATTTTATTAATAACATGGGTCTTAGATCTAATGTGGGTAAACCGGAGTTGCAAGCCTGGGCTTTTTATATGTTTTAAATGATAGAGTTAAACAACTTCGATCGGGACACGCACACAAGATTTTTTTTTATAACAAATGCTTAGACTACCTGAAACAATATTTTCATAAAGTTAGCGAAAAAACACATATATATAGCAATATCTAAATTTAAGAACATTTTGTTCAAAACTAAGGAGTATCACCCTCTTGCATAGCTCTGTACTTGGCTTATTTTGGCTTTCCTTTTTAAAACATATTGAAATTTGTTCTCTTTCAGCTTTAACATTTATTTCGGTTTATGGATTTCCAAATGTTTTGATTTGATCTGCACTGATCGAGAGACATAAGTTGTCGAAATGCGCATATGCAGAAACTAAATTCACAGTAACTTCGGTATTTAGTTATATATAACACCAGATTAAGTTATTCAATTTTGTCGTTTCCTGCTTTTTTTCTTTTAAATTTCCCTTTAAAAATGTTTATTTATAACCTAATATAACAATTTTTTAATCGGCAAAGGCTTTTTGAATGATACCGTTGATTCGTGATTTTAGTTTATCATGAGAAAGCGTGGTATACTGCGCGGAAAATCAAATGTTTTGAGAGAATGCATTTGAGAAAATGAACGGGACATAGGATTTTCCAATAAATAAGTATCCACATGTGATTTATGCCACTTCGGACATAAATAGTTTCACAGTATACTTCATGCCTGTCTTTGACTGCCGACAAAAAGATTAGTTCAATGTTAAGCAAGATAAAGATCCTGCAATGTATCTTTCCAATTTACAAACTTGCATTAAAATGGTTTTTTATAAAATACTTACGATTGTTTTCAGACTTAACAAAACAGCAAAATTCGTTAAATGGTTACATCTGCATTCCGTTCCATTCTCGTCAACTAAATATGTTTCACATCCGTCATTGGCCCAATTACCGCCATTCCTGTAACAAGGAACAACATATTATCTAATTGCAAAAAAATGATTGTTGCGAAACTTTATTTGAGAGTTTTGAGTGACTAAATATAGTTAGTGAGAACCAAACTGTCAGTGTAAAAAAGAATAATCCAAAGACAATTGCAACATCAGAAACACAAAAATATAAGGACTGTGCCTCTTTTGTAACCATTGAATATATACAGCAATATCTAAATTTAAGAAAATTTTGTTCAAAACTAAGGAGTATCTCCCTCTTGCATAGCTCTGTCCTTGGCTTATTTTAGCTTTCCTTTTAGACCATATTGAAATTTGTTCTCTTTCAGCTTTAACATTTATTTCGGTTTATGGATTTCCAAATGTTTTGATTTGAGCTGCACTGAAGAGACATAAGTTGTCGAAATGCGCATATGCAGAAACTAAATTCACAGTAACTTCGGTATTTAGTTATATATAACACCAGATTAAGTTATTCAATGTTGTCGTTCCAAAAATCAAGGAGTTTTTTCCTTTTTTCCTGTTTTTTTTCCTTTTAACTTTTCCTTTGAAAAAAAAAGATATTTATAACCTAATATAACATTTTTTTTAATCGGCAAAGGCTTTTTGAATGATACCGTTGATTCGTGATTTTAGTTTATCATGAGGAAGCGTGAAAAGACAAATTAGGTGGAAAACTAATTTTGTAAGCGATTTTGAACAACCATGGACGGTTATTAATGTTCGACCCTAAGCCGGACCAGATCGGGATGCTAAATATAGTCAACATAGACAAATGCATCACCAATCGGCAAACTTCGTCTGTGTGATATGTGTCTACACTTGACATTTGTGATGCGGTTGCCGGTAAAAAGGAAGGAATTCAGTAAGGGAACCAGTTTGTTTATCTGTGTACCTAAGGAATTGAATGATAAGTAAAGTAAGGATTGGCTGTGCTGCATGATAAGATGTAAATTAACCAAGTCTTTCACATTTTCATGCCATTTACTCTTTGTAGTCTTTCAATAAATAATTAGAAAATGTTTAGCACTTCACAGTAATTTTTGGTGATTTTTTTAAAAAGATGGATTTTTTCACATTCTATGCAGACATTGTGAACTTTAAAGGGGGTATCCCCACTCTTCTATAAATAGCTCAAAAGGAAGGCGGTCATGCATATATAAACTTTTTATTTTTAGAAGTGCCAATAAAAGTTCCTGAACAGCAAGAATAGTTTTTGATCTGATCATTGTTAGAAAGTACTATAAACCTGAAATATATTAGCATTGTGGGCAATGGGAAATGAAATCCTTCCTTGTTCCCTGCCGGTTCATCCACAACTTGTGAGTAGTTTAAAAACAAATCCGGGAAAAATGGGAAAAATTACGCCAGATTACCACTCTTTTCATCTTCCGTCTCCCATGTTGGTTAACAGTTCACCGTATACCCGACTGGGTTCTGATTTCAAAGGAGCAAGTCTATAATGAAAGCTTAAGTAATAAAGACGAGGTTAAATCGGCTGGATTCGTGATCAGTGCAATGTACACGTGGAGTTTTTTTTTTAATCGATCATTAAGATTTCAAACAATTAAAGCCCTCCGTGTAATAAAATAAAATTATGACACCTTTGTAAGAATAATATGGGTTGCATTTTATCATTTTGACAATGTAAACAATACTTACACACTTACCCGTTAACTTTCTATTTGCACATTGCAAGTGATTTTATCGGACCATGACATGTTGTCAATTTAAACAATTCCGTTACGCATGTATCGGGAATATTTGACCTGAGGTCACACACATATGATTAATCCCGAGAATATATTATCTGCTGCCAGCAAATAATAAATCTATGTAAAATTTTCTTATTTTTCAAGCTTTTTTTTATGTTTTCAAGAGGTATTCGACTTGAAACTGCCGAATTTCTGCATATTATAACTTGAAATGATTCATTCTTGAACCAAAGAAATTGAAAAAGTACAGCTCATATTGCTTAAAAGATTTAAACTTTTTGCTTCGGTATTCGTTTGTCAATGTAATAAATACAATCATGACAGATCTTGACAATTTTAGTAGGTTTTGTTACAATTCATTTTACAGAAACTACCGAATCAAACTAAACTAACTGCTATATTGGGGTAAATATTAATATGTTTGCAACAAAAAGTTGGTTTTGTTTCTGATTAACCTTCGAGTAGTACTTTTTTCCAAAACACTGCAAATAGCGTAAATGGTCACAGCAATGTTGGACTCCTAATATATACAAAAAATATCAAAATTGCTTATACATGGTGATCGAACATGAGGAGGTAGGAACGAATAGAATTTCGGCAACATTAACATATCACCTCTTTGTGGAGGAGGTAAAGAAGACTGTTCGAAAATTCGAACTGTTGAATGATGTTTCTTCTTCGCAGACTGATAGTATAAAAACAATGCCCAACTTTTTTGTCACTGAGAAACGAATGCGAGCATTGTATAGGAAATGCGATATTTTGTGATAATCATGTTAAACGTAACACATTCAATTTTACGAGATATCAGTTTTATTTTACAACTTCCACCAATAATGATCAAAAACATTTTTTAAGTTGAAAATACCAGCTGTTAAGAAATGAGTTTCGCGATCAGAAGTAATCCTAACTGAAAACGTATATCACATGCAACATATAACCATATTTTTTGGATCATAGAAGTAAACAATTGCATGTTTCGTTATCAAAGTGTTTTGTATACACAGAGTTCCAAAATAATAAAGATTGAGGCATATACAATTTTAAGTGTTTACTGTGTAAAAGTAGAAGACAGAAAACAAGTCCTATTTGTATTTTTGGCGAAAACATCGTAGTTTACTACAGGATGTTATTTTGATTCATTTTTATTACACTTGACGAAGAATTATATATACTTACGGCAAATCAAAATTCCAGTACGAACATTCTCTGTGAGTTAGATTACTCTAAAAGAAAGTTCAAACAGTGTATGAAAATTTTGAATTTTAAGTATTTGCATACCAGTCCAAGTAAATAACAAAAGTTTTCTATTTATATTCTTATGCGTTCCTGTTATTTTTTCATGACCGGATTTTCAGATTGTATTTGTTACTATCAACAGTTGAGAGGTATTTACCAAGATCGAATTGATACATTTTAATTCCGTTACCCTTCTTAAGTTAACTGCTATTGTTGCTATTTTTTGTTAACAAGTACTTGCCAAACTCAATAAGTTGACATAAAATTTTGTTGTGTTTTTGCCAAATTCAATAAGCTGACATTAAAGTTTAGTTTTGTTCATGAACAAATTAGGTAAACTCACGGAAAAAATATGAGAAGAATATTTGACACGTGATACTGATGGAACACGAGCCATTTTTTATCATGTAATTTTAAATTTCCAGTTATTGTAGATGGTGATCAATACACATTAAATACAATCTTAAAGTGCAGTATCAGTTACCTCGAACGTCTCCAAGAAAATCTGAATAGGAGGATTGAGTTTTCTTTTGATTTTATTCTTTGGTATTGAAAAAGCGACTACAGGTGATCCAACTGAAGAACTAATAAAAACACATTTCATAAGTAATTATTTTGAATGAAAAATGCAAAATGAAATTAAAAATTTTTGTACATAACAAACTTGTCATTTACGCTGAATTAATTCTATTATAAACTACGTTCCAGAAGACACGCAGCACTTGTTCCTTGCTCCTCAGTACTTAATTTTAGTTAAATCGATTCGTCCTTTGTATTATTTTAACTTTTTTGTCCACAGAAGACGAACAATAGAATTGTTCTCCTTAGAATGTACTCCTTCAAAATTTGTTTTGTCTACAATTACCAAAACAGTAAGTTCAGTTCATGTCTTGCAGTTTTAGGCCGAAAGGATTCTAATTTTATTCTTTCTCGTGATTGTTGTATTTTTGGTAAAAAGTTTTTTAAAAAATGGAATTGAGTATTCAAAAATGTTTTTTTTAAGAATTTTGTCTCTCTTGTTACAGAAGCCATGTGTAAAAATTTCAACGTGATCCAACAAGTATTACGGGGCGAAATTCGCCTTTGAATTTCAAGTACATAGAACATTACTGGTGCGTTTCTTTTGAAGTTCAGTATATTATAACAAACAATAACAACAAAAGTATCAAAGCTTAATAACAATAAAATCATTAAATGAGTACATCACACTGTAAAGGTTTCAACAATGAATTACCTTTGCTCCAAACCTAGACAATTACTTAACAGGGTGGTTACATAAACGATGGGTAGGAAATGTTTAACTTTGTTTTTTTATGCAAGCACTATAAACGAAAGCATTTTTAGGTTTCCACATCAAATGTTATGTGATGACTGGTCTGTTTCAAGTAAAATCAAAATAAAATTAGCAATATCTATAATAGACCTGCGATTGAGAATTATTTATTTTTTTAACTGTAATTTTTTTAATACTTTCAGGGGAAATATTCATAGTATGTCTTCACTTACAATGCAGTGTTAAGCTATAATATATGGCGACGGTAGTTATTGCTTGTTAGATCTAAATGGAATGAGTATCTTTTGTGAAGACTGTATTTCTGATTAAATTTGCGACAGTTTCCAAGAATGTGATAAAAAAATTTTCATTTTCCATTATTTGCAAAAAAAATAATAATAATAATAATAATAATAAAAATAAAATAAATAAATTAAAAAAAAAAAAAATAAAATAAAAAACACAAATGCAACCATGCATCAAAATGAAATTTATTTATTTATATATTTCAGCATAAATGGTCAACAGCGTTAATTGCATGCGGTGTTTATATCATGCACTAGAGGTTTTTGTTTTTATATTTCTGCAATCGCATCAATATTAGTAATATGCGATGACCAAGTTAAGCTGTATATATGCTTATATGGTTACTTTAAGCCATGAAAGAGTAAAAAAATATAACACTAAATCAAAACTGGAAGTCAAACCTGAATAATTTCATTTCACGTTTACTCATTTGAATCTATCAACTTGATAGAAAGGTGATCACGTGGTATATCAATTTAAAGATGCAATTCCAATGAAACACATTTTACCACATGACAACGCGGCGGATGAATTTGTAAAAATAGAATCCAAATTTAAATGATGCACTTTCCTTAAATTTTATTTTATTTCGGTTTTAAAATGCAATTGATTGTAAGAATTGAATGCATTATTTTGAACTTTTCATATTAATTATGTAAGTTTTGACCGGGGCACATTCTCAACATGAAAAAGCTGTGGGTTCATCAAACGTTTTCATATTAAAAAATAGCTTCCCCTGTATAAAAGAAAACACTGTATATGGCGTTGAATGCAAATCTTGCAAACTTCTTTACGTTAGAAAAATCAAACGGATATTGGGTGCAACTTTTGAAAAAAAAATAAACAAAGCCTAACCAATTGAAAACAGTACCAAAGTCTGGAAGCATTTTCTAAATGCAAAACATAGCACACTAGATAAGGAAGGTATGGTCCTGCTCCAAATTTGTTCCAGTGAAAACAACGAGAGTTTTTGAAACAAAGAATTATTCATTTTCTTGCATTTTTCTAAAAACAGACCAAAGAATTACTACTTCTTAATTTTTTTCTATTGCAATGAAGATCAATGCAGAAATTGAATTTACAGTAAGTTCTGTATTTAGTTATTCGTAGTTTGCATAAGCAAATTCAAATAGATTTGGTAGCCATGTTGCAATTAGTAAGGACGGATTTCCCTTTTCCCCATTGTATATGGCCAAGAGTAGACGGCCGGTAGTGGTAAAACAATTGAGCATACTTTCTTTTCTCTATCATTTTTAAAAGTTTTAATTATGCATCTAGTGTTTAATTTTTTATGTTTAAATGTGGGCGAAAAACAACTTTATTGTGCAATTCCGGGAAATATCTTTAATGCACACATCTCTAACCGTTATTGGGTTTATGTATGATTTTCCTTAGGAAGATGACGTCTGTATGATACAATTATATATATATTAACATATGGCACCATCTCAGACAAAGTATGTGTGATTATTTTACTTGATAGCATATGAGGTATAAACAAGTGTGACAGACAAACAAAATGAAAAAAAGGTACACCTAAAAATATATGACAGTAATACTACCCTCATTATTCCTTCTGTGATCAATAATAGAGGGCTATTTTTAGAAACGTTCAAAAGCCATTTAAATAAGAGTAGAGGTTGGATATAAACTGCAATCTGTTGTGAGTAAGCCATTTTCAGCAGACAATGTATTAACTTTTTGGAATGCATTGAAGCTTAAAAAAATTGCAGGCACACATGCTGTTGTTACAACCTTTCTATGTCTGGCAACAATTGTGAAATTGTCCTGTAGTAGACTCCTGAATACTCTAGTGTATCATTAACTGTTGAAAAAAATAGTATAGCAGAATTTAAATTATCTTAACTTATCTTAACTGTTTTGCTACTATGACACCACGATCACAGTTGAAGGTTCTAACATTTACAAGGATACAGGGTATGTCCTTCTACAGCTTTCGTTTGCTTGGAAGTTTTTATATTTTGCACATTAAGGCTTCGTTATTTCTTGGTAGATTTTACAAAAAGGGTACATTGATGTATATCGTTTGTCCACTCAACACCTACATTCGCTTTTTAAGCACACATAAATAAGATACTACAACACACTTGTTTGATTGCTAAAGCAGCTGTTTTCTGTCATTAATGGCAGAAGTGAACATAAAATGAAAATACAATTGCAATGAATAATGCACATTCGATTGTCGCATATTACGAAACACGACTCGAATGCGGGATTGACTTGATTCTGAAGCCGGAATGTTCGTTTGTAAGCCTTTTCATTTTGACGTCATCATATATTGACAACTATCAAACGTCGCATTTAATTCGCTTTAGCTCCCATTTCCAGTACATATTTCAATTTCATAAACTACATAAATTATCTCTCTTAATCAAACGGTGACACATAGATTTTTTCATGGCAACAGAAAGATTAAGCGTATCACTCTAAAACATGTATGCTTTAAAAATAAATAATGCGTCTAATAGTTATTTCATATGAAAGATGTTCCCTATATACTTGTAAATCTCGATGAAAAACATTTAATTTTGCCTGAAAATTATGACCGATGACCAATAATCTTGATCTTATTTTTGGAAACTATAGAATATTGTCAAATAAAAAATAATCTGTCTGAAATTTCGATTATGCTCGATCAATAAATTATAGACTGAAATCGAGCCAAATTAAGTAAAGGCACCTAGAACCAAACATTAAACATTGAATTCTGCCTTTTTAATTATAAAAACAGTATAAAATAACATACCGTCTAAACTTTGCTGAATAGTTTCTTCGGAAAGAATCACATGACTTTTGAAGGTTGTAGTTTCATTAATGACGTCTTCATCAGGAAAATTGATTTGCCCAATAGGTTTGTGTTTTATCTGTAAAACTAGCAGAAAATTTTAATGTAAATCATTTATAATTTGACAAGATATAAATCCATAAAAATATAGCAACTTAAGATTTAAAAACAGTGATAATATGGTTCTAGAGTTTTCGGTTTTTTCTTGCTTCTGAACTTTATCTAATCCTATGTAAAGCTCCTTCCGTATCCCACTGCCATTATTTTGTTTAGAAAATTGCCTTCTTATTACAAAATAATGGCGAAATATATACTATCACATCAAGCAAAATACATAGGAAAACAAACACCAAAGTTAAAGGCGAGGAAGGGGAAACCCCCAAAACACGACAATTCACATAAAACACAAATTAAGACATCCCTACAAAGATAATACAAATAAACAAAACCGAACTTTGATAATGGAGTAAATTATGAATACAGCATGAAGATACACAGGTTACACAAAATGTGACAGGATTTAGCATACGGCAAAAAAAGCACTTGCAAGTTGGATTTAACAAAATCCCGGGATAACAGGTGCTGCAAAGAAATATTTTTGATCATTCGAAGAATGAAAACATGTCACCTAACGCAAGTGCATTCAAGGCCAAGCATGGAGTCATATCTAATGCAAGCTGGTCTATGGAATAAACGCAAATCTTCTTAAAATTTCTACCTTATCTGTGAGCGAAAGCAGGGCATTCCGAAAAAAAAATCGTTATTATTTTGGCAAGACAAATACAAAAATCCTTAGTAAGACACAATTTAAAAAAGGGCCAAAATCTCACTAAAAACAACATAAACAAAATAAAATACATAAAAATGAGTAAATAATGAATGAAAATAAAAAAAAAGTGTCCCGGATAGATAAAGAAAATAATTCGGTCATAATGACAACAGTTACAGTGATTGATCATAGCCATTTTCGACATTAATTTTTAGCTGTTAAATATCTGAAATGTCGCTTCTCTGAAGAGGGAAGTTCATTATCGGGAGGGATAAAAATAATTCCTTTTATCAATAATGTACGAAAGATTGCATATGGAGTAAATGTTACAAAAGTGTGAAAAAAATTACAATTACAAAATATACAAAACATGTATCGCTGCCCCCTTCAAACACTCAACAAAAGGAATACAACGTAAACAACTGTTTGTTAAAATAAACTGATTTTGTTAGGGCATTTTCCATTACTTATTTTTACAATGTATTTGTAGAGACTTTGTCTTATCTGCATTTACTCCATATCCCTTCATTGTTAATTTAACTTTTTCCACTTTCTTTGGATTTTCCGTTCTGCCAGTCATGATCAGTTGGACTCGAGTACTCGCTAGTATTTGTACCGATTATTCGAGTATTGAATTGCAGACATTTTGCAACCATAGTAACAATAGAACTGACTTTTAATAAAAGATGAAATGTTTAAGAAGTGAACGATATTTTCTATACGTGTTCAAAATCTTGTGCAGAAATATACATTAGTTAAGTCATCAAAATACAAATTTCCAAAGGTTTAAATATAGTATATCCTTCCGGATCAAGTGGATTACGATATTTCTCCAGTTCGAGATAGGTAAATTTGTGATTTTCAACATACGAGCTTTAGCAAGCATGTTAAAATCAGAAATTTAACTATTGAGAATGGAGAAATATCGTAATCCACGAGCAAACGGAAGGATATATTGTTTCTCCAATGACTTTTATTGTGTTTCAAGTGCATATTCAATGGTTCAGCACGGTTGTTAACGTTTGCCGCGCTATCTGAAAGCCTAGTAACGATGACGTCACGATAGACTTTATGAATGAAATGAAACGTTGCGGGAAACATCACGCAGAAATTTAACCAATGTGTGGATTAAAAATAATACGTATTTTTAACCATCTGGGTTAACACGCTAAGAATTGGAGAATCTATTTAAAAATACCGATTAAGGTGTCTGCAAGGTATTATTTTCCTATTATAGAATTTTGTGAAATTTTTTTGTGTAGAAACATAACTGTATTATTGTTGAAAATATAAAGTAAAATTTTGGGGTCACCGTGAATTTAAGCGCAAAAGCTGAAATTGAAAATTTAAGGATATTGCAAAGAAATGATAGGGAAAATGGTTATATAAGGGTATAGCATATAAAATCTATTATAGATTTTACTAATACTTTGCATGTGTTTTGAAATCATTATATAGTTTCCATATAGAAAATAAAAATTAGGGGTCACCGTTGAAATAAGAGAGAAAAATATATATTTCTCTAGTGATATCTATATGAAATTATTTTATCAAATTATCTCCCTTGCATAATTTCTGTGTTCTGTAAATCCAGCAACAGATTTAAAGCACATGTGTGTTATATGAAAAAGAAAGGAAATTGGGTAAATGTAAAGGAGACAACATCCCATATCCAGGTTAAAACGACCAAAAACAAAGCATCTAGGGGTCACCGTACGGTCTTCAACACAGTGAGGAACCTCACACCATATAGCAAGCCCTAAATGGCCCCAAAAAGGTAAAAAGTGGATAAATCAATGGAAACAAACCACATCCAATAACCCAAATATCAAGAAACTAAAATTTTATAAGAAGACAGTTAGTTCACATTTTTGGAACGAAAATGTCGTAAAAATGTTAAAGAATAAAAATATTAAATACATAGGAACTTTCTTTACATTTTAGATAACCGTTTTGTTAATTTTTTTAATGAATGAAACCTAAATGAACAAGTATTAAACAAAAATGGCGGAATAATACCACCGAGACACCTTACGTCAAGAGTATTTTATGAGGTAGAATCATTTAAATAAAATTCTAATAAGCAAGCTTCAGTTGTTTAATGGTTTTAGTATTACGTAGCTTACGTATGTTTCACTGCATGGCTGATGTGAGTTTGAGGCGTATTTCTGGACACCTTTTAAGGCGATGTGAACGTAATTAACTACTCCAACGATTTGTTTTAATTTTCGTATATAAATAGTAATTTGAAATATAAGCCGAATAATCGAAAAAAATTGGGGATCACCGTCTTAGTTTCACGGTATGACTTTTTGAAGTTCACTACATGATACACTGACTAATACATCGGCAAACGAATATCGAAGCTTAAATGATGAAAGGGGGATTTCCAAAATCCAAAATCACGGCAATTCATATCCAACATGAATTGAGAAAGCATGACAAAGAAAAAACAAATAAACAAAAATGAACTAGAATGCCACTTTATATCTGAAGGATATATAGGGAAAATTTCACAGTAACCAAAGAGAAAAAAGCAGCACAAAAACAAGTCCGACATTTTTGGAACATGGTGATAAACGTTTTTTTGTGCATTCATTAAACGGAAATAGCTACCACAAAGAGAAGTCCAAAAGTTAAAACGATATAAATACATGTATATAAATAAATTCTATGGACCTCTTTGAAATATACATCAATATATAAATAAAATATATAAAATCATTAAAATATATAAATCCAAATTTACATCACCTTCTGTGCAAGTTTATTGTAACTTCTGTACGAAATTTACAATAACTATAGACAGTAACACTTCGGTACTAGTTTAACTAGAACTTCGTTACCAAATTCACAGTAACTTTGGTACAAAATTTAGTTTAATTTAGCTTATCTTCGGTTGTAAATACTGAAGTTACAAAAACTTCGGTACATAATTTACGATAATTCGGTCTCATTAATTTTACAGTAATTTCCTATCTGAATTTACAGTATTTTCGGTACTAGACTACAGTAATTTCGGTACAAAACAGTACGGTAATTATATACGATACTATATTTAAGGCAAAATCGGAGCACTTCGGTACGAAATATACAATAACGTTGGTACTAAATTTACGGTTACTTCGGTGCTAAATTTACCATAACCTCTGTAGAACTTACTGATTTTACAGAAACCTCCGTACAAAATTTACATCAACTATGTATTGTTCTTAAATTACAGTAAAAAAAAGAAGATAATTATAAAACTAATATCTTTTATTCTCCCTGTTCTCCGTATTTTACTATTGTATGTGTCAATTAATGCAATTCTTATAAAACTAGAATTGTTTTAGCCAACTAAAACTGATGTCTCCCCTTCATATGTATCGATAAGATATTCTACAATTCTTAAAATGTGTTATAAGAATTGTGAGGGGACAACCCATTGGGGTTTCTGTGTAAGTATTAACTAATTCATCTTATCAGAAACAACATGATTATATATGGTTTAGGGTTGAAAATGCCAATTATTTGCAAGATATAAGCCATAATTCTTAAATTGGAGGATTGGGGTGTGGGTTGGGACACCCCTTTTGGCCTACGATATGTATCATCTAACTCAACTTATCATAACCAATAAGAATATATATCATATATATGGTTTAAAGGTGGGGATCTCAACTGTTTTCATGATACTGGGTGGGGACAACCAATAAGTGAGGGTATCAATCCCAGAGGCTTCCAATGTGCAACATCCAATTCAACTTATCATGAGTAATAAGATAATATATGGTTATGGGGTGGGATCTCAACCATTTTCAAGATAATTGATAATTCTTAAAATTGAGGGGGCAGGGACAACCCATACCTGAGGGGTATCAATCCTTGAGGCTTCCAGTATGCATCTTACCATGAGTAATATGAAAATAGTATATAAAATAGTATATGGTTACGAGGTGGGAGTCTCAAACCTTTTCAAAATAATCAATAATTGTTAAAATTGTAGGGGATGGGACCACGGCATTAAGGTCACAGTGACCTAATTTCGTTACGCGACACTCTGCCACCACCCAATGTATATACATACCTAATATGAACACACTTGGCCTAAAGACAAAGAAATTCTACCTGGGACAAGAACACTCTTTAAAAAAATCAATTATTTGACCTTGGCATTCAAGGTCAAGGTCAGAGTGACCTAATTCTTATACGCGACACTCCGCCATGACACAATGCATATACATACCAAATATGAACACACTAGGCCTTACACAAAAAAGTTCTGCATTGGACAAAATTGTATTAGAAAAAGAAGAAGAAGAAGAACTAGATTTGCAATTGCAAGCAATAGCCGATGTCACCCCAGACCACCTATTCGAGGATTCCACATTATTCGCAGCCTCAAAATCTACCTAGAAATCAATTTTTGTTGAAATCCGACAATGTTGAAATTTTGACGTATTTCGACGACCATCTTGGAAATGGCGATCATTTTGAAAATTTTAAATGTCGAACATACAACTTTGGATGGTGGTCCAGCTTCATGCAAAGTTTCAAAACATTTCATCAAGCCATTTCAAAATAATCGCTCGGACAAAAATATGTGGAATAATAATGATAAGTATAGTGATAATCAGAAGAAACGTAGAATAACAACATGTCACCCTGACAAAGTCTTGGGTGACATAATTAGGGGTAATTCAATATGTCTCCCTTCGGTGAAGGGGAGACATAATAAATCAACACCGTAATCTGAACTCTGAAAACAATGAACATGACATTTAAGTTAGAATAAGTCAACATTTGTGATCTCAAATCCCCGCAGCTAAAACTACTGATATCTATTTTCAGCACAAATTCTTAAGGGAGTACGAGTGCCAGAAATTTTGTAATCAGAACTAAAATTCTGACCTTTTGTTTTGAAGAACTTTACTGATAGCACAACATAAGCAAAAAAAAAACCAAAAAAAACAAAAAAATAAAATCCATTTAAGAATTTTGGAGATATAAGAGGTCAAAATTGTGGCGGGAAACAGTTCTCTCTAGAGTTTCCCTTCAATTTCCATTAGCTGTTTATATGCCTGCAAATATATGAAAATATAATTGGAAGTTTATAAAATTTTATATATTGTCTATTTTACGCATTTCAAAACGACCTATGACCAAGGAAATAAGATACCTGTGCAAAAAACAATTAACCATGTTTAAATGGATAAAACCCGAGGATATCGAAGGCTTCTGAAATCTAACCCTCATACTCCCTGAAGATATATTTATGTAAAATTGTCATCCGTTTTTTTGTGGTCTACTTAAACCCCTTTTGAAAAATTGTCGTGTGTTGAGCTTATATAAACGATGGATATTACGTAGATGTCTGATATTTGATTTAGCTTGAAACAATTAGGACTTCTTCCTTCAAGATTATTTAGAAAAAAATGGATTAAATTAATGTCAGACTAAGTGTTCATAAAATATTTCAAGTAACATCAAGTGTAAAAGTAAACTGTTCTTCAACATAGCTTGCACGTACAAACATACAATAGCTCTTCAAGAGTACTATCGTTCAAATATATTGTAAGGAGCACAGTAATTTTTAATAATCAGTAACGTTTGTCTTTATGCTGTCTGTTCCTTTCAAAATATTCTTTCATCCTAAGTTTCCTGTCTAACTTTGAAAGGCTTGTTATTTTACAATCAGATTTTCTATTTTCCTGAACATGCATCTCGACTGAACAAAAAATAACGAATCTAAAATCACAGTACCTACCCATGTTTGTTAGAACTATGTTGACAGAATCATTTTTAGGAAGAGAGTTCAAAACTGTTTTGCTCACATTTGAAACTATATTCATCACTTCTGCTGCATAATTAACACCTGTCTAAAAAATTTAATATCCCATTTTATATCTGTCATCGATGTCTCATTAAATACAAATAGTATTCATTAATTGATATATTTCTTTCAATGCAGTTCATATTGGCCCTAAATTCCGCCCATACCGGTTCTGACCTCAGGTATATGGACAGAACACCATATCGTGCTAAAAGTAAACTGTGACATTTATTCCCTTGCACATCAACAAAGTTAAATGTTTGTTTTCCACAAAAAATGCTTTAATTCACACTTGTCCTTGTCTTCTTATAAATATAATTACGATGTTGTCACTGTTTGGATTCTGTTTCCCGTTCAACTACACCAGTTCTGTGTTGGGTTGTGTGTTTTCGATACTGTCGTAGTCTTACAAATTTTCCTTTTTGGTCTCTCCCTTTAATTGCTTGAGACTTTTGTTGTCACTTTTATTCATATATGAAAAACGCAGTAATTGTTATGAATGTTTTTGCTTGTACATATTCACTTTACAGTTAAGAATATGTATTAAAAGTCAAAATTAAAAAGAAATGAGAAATTAAAGCAAGTCTATTGATATACGTTTTTTTTAAAGGTTACACCTTTGTAAATGTTTTTTGGTTTTGTTGGCTTGTGCTCTTTTGTATCGTTTGAGATTTATGTTGTCTCTGATATATTAAAGCGCAAGATTGTGGGATTCGACCTTTTCATATAATAAATATGTCAGGATATAAAGTCTGGAGAAAATCAAAGATTTCCGAGTGATCACATGATCTCCGTCACCGATCAGCCTGGGTGTGTCTTGTGATTAAGCGTTTCCTGCTATGTATTAACAAAGGATGCTTTATATATTTATCAAGGATATACAGACTTAGAATTTGTAATTGACCAAAAATTATCAGTGACGTTTATTTATCGGTTTGTGTTCATGCACTGGAGCTTCTAAAAGACTTAACCCCGTTCAGCAACTCTAAAATTAACCGTGACATTTTCAGTGCCATCGAAAAATAATTAAAAATACATATTGAAATCAAATCTTACTTCCTCATTTAATTTTCCCCATGTATGCCGAGTTTCTGATTCTAGTATGGTATCTGTGGCAGCAAATATTTCCTGCAAAAATAACCTTTGAGCAATAGAAAATCAAGAGTATCACTCTCCCAATTGTTCAATGCTGATATGAAAAGTTTAAATAATTAAGGAATGTGATAAAGCTCGTGCTAAGCACAGCCCTTTGCTGAGCAGGGATTTAGTTTTAGGTACTTAAGATTATTTGTTCCTCAGATTTTGGTGTATAGTTTTCTAAATGTTTAGTAAAATATAAGATGACGAAATGCCACCTGCAAAACTTAAATTTACTGCAATTAATCATTGCATCCTCGTTTTATCACCATCTTTGGGAAAAATACGACGATAAGTACAGGTGAAGGTAACGATATACTCAGGGAATAAATGTCAAACTATGCAGATATTTAAAAAGGGTTGGCAAAAAGCGAGGGACCGCCAGCAAAGAGCGTGGTCTATTAAATGAGCACTGTATTTATTTAATTCACATATATAATTTTTTCCAAAATCGGGAATCTCAACCCTTTTCAAGATAATTAAAAACAACGGCAGTAGAATACCGAAAGAACAAAGGAGTGGCATTTACAAAAATCGAAGTCCAAAGACATAGTAAAAACGAGAACACAGAAAACAACGACGCCAGACAGCCACAAAGCACAGAAACAAAAAATACAACGTTCAAAACCTAGGCACTCACAGCGTGAAACCCATGAAAATGAGAGTGACATCATGCGTACGGAAGGGTAAGCATGTCCTGCTCGGTTAAAAGCACCCGTCACACTGCAAATAACTAAATACCGAAGTTACTGTGAATTTTGATTCTGCATATGCGCATTTCGACAACTTATGTCTCATCAGTGCAGATAAAATCTAAACGTTTGGAAGTGAGTCAATCCAGGAAAAAGTCCAGAAAGCTGTCATCTTGGCCTTAGAAAGGCGTAGATTAAATGCTTTATACTGCTTTTAAACGTATAAACTTCATATTTATACATACCCCTTTATACGTGCCAAAATAACCCAAATGCAGCATAAATACCATCTATGAACACCCTGCGCCTGTGAACAAATGTTCTGCACAGTAGAAGAATTCACTAAAAATAACTAGCAGACCTTAACAAGAATTCAAGATATTTTATAATTCTTTAAAAGAATGGTTGCAGGGACAATTCAGGGGCAATTCTTGTATGCAACATCCAATTCATCTAATCATGAATAATAAAAAGAAGTATGGTTTAGGCAAGCGGATATCAACCATTTTCAAGAAAATCAATAAAAAATACTTGAAAGTTTTGGGGATGATGACAATCTTTGGGTGATCCAGTATATATCACCAATTTCTTCTTATCATGATTAAGAATATGAAAAAGAAAGGAAATGGGGTAAATGTCAAGGAGACAACATCCCATATCCAGGTTAAAACGACCCAAAACAAAACATCTAGGGGTCACCATATGGTCTTCAACACGGTGAGGAACCTCACACCATATAGTAAGCCCTAAATGGCCCCGAAAAGGTAAAAAAGTGAATAAATCAATGGAAACAAATGTAAATATGACAGAGAGGTGCCTTTGGAATCTTTATCATAATAAACATTAAAAGAACACAAGTATTTGCACATTAACCTATTAGGTAAAAAAAATAATCGTTTGCCTATACAATCAAGATTAAGGTCACATTGATCTAATTGATTTATGCGAGACTGCCATGACCCAATGAATATTCATAAAGATATAACATTATGAGCCATATGACAAAAATTGAAAAAAAATAAAATCAGAGATTTCACTTTGATATTCAATGTCAAGGTCTGTGTCCTTATTCCTTTATCCGACACTCTTCCATGGCTAAATGCAAATATATACCAAATGTGAACACCAAGGATCTGAAGATGAAAAAGTTATGTCCAGCACAAGGTTGCTGTGAAAGGGAACATAATAAAGATTCTCTTTTCGGTTAGGAATAAGCCATAATCATCTAAACCCACGATCGCCAATAAAGGTGTTTAGATACTCCGTATTTTCTGTTTCAACTCCAATAAATTGATGTGATATTTATAGTCCTTCAAGAGTAACTGTAGACCAACTTTATTGTCCATTTGGCTACAAATTCTAAAGTTTGACAACTAAATTGCTGTTGAAAACTGCAGAATTGGTAAAAAAGTGATCAATTGATACTTACCTCAGCAACTGTTGTGTAAGGTGATGAACTTTGTTACAGTGTGAGCATTTATAAACTTGAGTTTTTATTACTAATACAAAAGTGATTTCATGTTTTTGATTATTTCAAACAAATTTTAAAAATGTGAAAATGTTTTAATATGTATAATCAGTTGAACATTTTTATTTATGGTTAATTCATATACTTTTAGCGATACTGTAAATCATCTTTAGTATTATTTTGGTATAAAACACAAAATCAGTAATTTGTTTATGGGAGATAATAAATTTACCAAGAGAGGTAATAGAACACGAAAATTTATCTCCCATCAATAAAACAGGGGTTTTCACATTTTCTCCCTCAAAATGATATGCATGATTAAATCTTTGTGGGTATATCAAACTTTGTTAAAGTAAATGTCATTTACTTATATTTTTTAATCCTAATCTATTTACATAAAAACGATGCAAACTCTTTGCAAAATTGAAAACAGGAAGGCTATTATTAAATATGAAAATACTTCAACATGCTCAACAACCAAACACACTAAAGATTATTTCCAGAGGTGAGTATCAACTTCTCAATTTGGTAAACCAATTCTACAGTTTTTTAGTAACAATTAAATTGTCAATCTGTAGAATTGGTAGCAAAATGGCCAATAAAATTGGTCTAAGCTTAATGTTGAAGGACAGTAACATTCTAATGTTTATCTATAGAATTCTATTTGCAACATTTCATTTCTAATTGTAGATGTAACTGATGTAGTATTCAATGCAAAAAATGGTAAAAAAACGATGAAACCCCTTTTCCAGGATTAATTTTGATTAAACACTAATGAATTGGTTTTCTTGCTTCTTAACATTTTATTGTTTCCTGTCTATCTAATTCCCGATTCCCGCCACTCCAAATCTCAGTTCCCGTTCAACCCGAAACCACCTCCTACTCTTGGGCTCCTGTATCCCCTTGCCATGTCTTCAATACAATGTATACTATTTGACACACAGTGATGTAACATTACTGACCTGACTTTCCTCTTGTGTTATTTTCTCCCTGTCAGTTACTATTTCTGATGCCATTGACAAAATTTCGACGCCAGCCCTGATGTCAGCAGCAGTAGAATTTTTATGTTTGATAATTCCTGCGCTTTCATTCGAAAATGTCCTCAAAACATTGACCATCTCATTAACAGCAACACCGTCCTGTATGCGTTCTAACTGGATAAATCATTATTTTTTAAAAGATTTTTTGTCTGATAATACATGAATTTACAATACAAAAGACAAGGCAACTATAATTCTATAATTATTGGAGCACATCAAAAACACAAGTACAATACATATTTTGCCGGAATATGCAACAACGGCTGTCGAATTATCTATAATCACAATTCATGACAAAATGATAAGGAGACGACCTTTTGTAGTATGAGCTAACAAGTCATCATTTTCTGGATATAGGTCAACATATTTCAAGTTGTGTTTAATTTTAATTGTTAAAGATTAATACTAACTACACAGTGAGTTCTTTGTTTTTTTATCGACAGGAAAAAGGGGATTAGTTTATGTATTACACTTTTCAAACACATCAATCGACCTTTTTTATTTATATAAAATATCAATTACATATACTAGTAACAAATACCATTTCAACTTACACAATATCCTAAATATTTCAAAGTGTTTGTTTTTAAAATAAGAATACGAATCATATCAGACAATTAAAACAGCAAAAGGTGTGTTGATTTTGTATATCTTTCAGGTATATTCAACACAGTGGGTCTGACTCAGAACAGCTTGAACGGGAATTGGTCATCAATATATTTCATACTTATTCTTGGAATGGCATGATGAAATTCCTGAACAATTGGTATGACATCACTTTGGGTTCTTGTTTTTAATCAGTAAATTTTCTGAAAAAGTTACTATTGTCGCCTATGGAAAAATGATTAGTACCGTGATACCTAAAGTCTTGCCATTTAAGCAAATTACTGTGTTGTATTTTTGAATCTGAGAGTAAATTATAGATTTTACTGTGTTTTTATGATGATTCGTAAGCGAGTCCAGAAACCAGACACTTGCTACCGTAATATGTTCCATTCCATTGTCATGCAAACTCTAAAAAGTAAGTTTGTATTCATTTAAATTACCGAATATGAACATTGCTTTTATTCTATGCTGTATGGTTGCTACCGTTAATCATACATTTTACCCCTATGTTTTCGATGTCATCAAACCAGAATTTGCGCTAATTGGATGTTTATTTGTTTATTTGTTGGAATGTAATTGCCTATTTTTTCCGTTTGCCTCATCTACTTTGTACACTACAAGTTTGGCATAGCGGTTCGCATAATACTGTGCAACAGCATAAAAATATGTATTCATGTGTATTTAAACGTTTATATTCAATATTGGACTAATACCTGTTCTGTTATTGACACAAAGACGTCTCTAGTACAGTTCACAAAAGATGGCTGCAACCATTGTCCAACATATTTGTCCAAATAACATGGCCTTGAGACTAACCCTGAAAATAAGAAAAAAATCTACTATAAACATGGCTTAATAATGTTATCCATAAGTCTCATACACAATAATTGTAAAAATGTTTTGCTCTTATCCATTCTTATTAAGTCTCCTGAATGGTTTGCTTTTGCTCTTTTTTTATCTTCTTTTTGTTTTTATTTGCTTTCTTATCCTTCAGAACAACGACAATAGAATACCGAAGGAACAAAGCACAAGATTACACAAATCAAAGTCCAGAGACAAGCCAAAAGCAAGAACAACAAAGCGGAAGACAAAAGATACCACATGCATCAGATTGTTGTCTGCTGCATATCTCCGACAGATAAGTATGTGACACTCGGTTGTTGGAATTTCGACGTTACCTCAGAACAGAAGAAAGCAGGAAATTTCAAAGTGCTCCTGATGGGATAACACTTCACCGATATATCTTGTAAGATCCGCTTAATTGAACTATAGTCACAAACAAAGTTTGAAAATGACCACAAAATAAGATGAAGCATATTCAAAATGCTCCAAAATGTTTTTTTTCAGATATACTGTCTTAGAAAGTTGAATTAAGGCACACAATTTATCATGTAAAAGAAACGAGGTTTGAATATTCAAGATGTTAAAACTTAGATAAATGTTCTGTTCAACAATCCTAAAACTTTGAGATAAAATGATAAAATTGCTCGCCAGTTAGGTATTAGTGGTATACCCTATCTAGTTATATGTATTATGATCCTCGTCCTTTAACCATCCTTAAGTCTTGTCCGCTAAATATCCGACTGGAAATTCAGGCGATTTCACATAGTAAAAGAACACAATGTAAAATGGCCATCCGATTTAGAATTAGTTGTAACCATTGTAACAATTTGAATCAGAACTCACAGGAATTGCTTTTCAGGTTTAGAATAGAATTTTAGAATTTTACGAGCAAACTTTCCTGAAAATGGACCTTAACCAAGGAAATTGAAAAAAGGCGAAAAAAGTGCTCTAAGTAACATTAAACTTTACAGGAATATTGTCTATTATTCAAGGTCTTGGCACTGACTTGGAGGTTTGCTTGGGAGACCATGTATCAATCTACTGTACAATTATCAATATTTATAATATTAATTAACAAGAAGTGTAGTTTTTATTAGCACTGTCTAAGATAATAGAATACCTTTAAATCCAGATGGACATGGTTGGTAGTTTGTTGCGCCTGGAACTGTCTCACTCCAAGTAATATTGTTATTGCCATGTTCAATTTTACAATTTGTAATTGCTGCAGGAGAAAATGATAACACCATTATTTCTAAATGCATGCTATATACACCGATTGCGCATTTGCGGGATCGCTCATTATTTTAGCCAAACAAGGAGTAATCTGGTACAAAACTGGTTCCAAGACGCTGATAGACGAAGATAGTAATTTCTTCATTTCCTTTCAAGTTTCGTTTTTTGTGGGTTGGAAATGTTCCTCGTGGATTTCTTTTTTAGTTGAAAACGACTTTTTACCCGTATGTTGAATAACAACGTCAGATTCGTTGGTAGAAAATATCTGTCCCTTGCTCCAACGTTGGATGATGTCATTTTTGCTCCGGTTGACCCCAGATGACCTCGTCTAAATGACGAGTCAATTCCAGATTGGAAAAAAACCCATGTATTGAAATTTTTTCGTTTGTACATTAGAGTTTCCATTTAAACAATTAATGTGAAAAGATACAAATGTGTGTTTGGATATTTATATGAAATGTGCAACTTGTATGTGTAAAGATTTTTAATACAAATAAAAAATACAAAAATTCTTGCTGTGCATGTAAACATCAAAGAGTGAAAAAATGAAAAAAGAGAGTATATAATTAATAACAGACGATGCAACAAAACAAAGCTTTTTGTTGTTCTTCATTTCCACTTCGCAATTAGTATTAATCAACCAGAGGCTCACATGAGCGTGCATAGCTCACCTAGCTTCTTATTAATTTATTTACGGTATGTTATCAGAGATGGACCCGTTGTTTTTCATTATTTGTAATATAAAAGTAAGTGAGAACCGAACCGTCAATCCAAAAGAAAAAATCCAAGGACAATGGCAACATCGGAAACAACAAAGAAACAGAGACACAAAATGAGTACGGCACAGGAAAGAAAAATGAAGACACACACACGCAATGATGAACAACACAGACCCAATAAAAACCAAGGGTGAGATCATGTGCACCGGTAGAGTAAGCATCTCTGGCTTCTTATAAGACATCCGCCGTGTTGAACATGTCAAATCCAGTAGTAAAGTCAAATCCGGTAGAGGAAACAACAATTAAGCTTTAAGGTTACAGATTTCATAAATTGATAAACATAATAAAAAAATTCATAGAAGATATGAACATTTAATATTTAGATATAATACGACTCGCAAACAGCTTATTATAAAGGGAATTTCTCACCCTCGTTTTTACGGAAATGTTGTAAAAATGTCAAAATCTAATAAAAAATACAGAAAAACTGGGACGTAACTTACATTCTTTACGCAATAGGGGATATTGACCAGATATTCCTCATGATTCCGTTAAATTGGCTTTGGGATCCAGTGACCTGAATATTTTACGATTATACTGTCCTCTCAATAATACTGCCGATGGCTAGTGAAATCCACGATGATTCTTTACCAAACCCTTCGAGAAGTTTTGAATTTGATTCCCCGCTGGCGGCCATCTTGGATTTAGCGCAGATCTGAAAACAATGTTACCACGCTGGCCACCATCTTGGATATGGCGCGGATCTGACAATTTTTTTTTGCAGGGGACCTTCTAAGAACTATTGTTGCCAATTTTGGTTTCAATTGACCCAGTAGTTTCAGAGGAGACGATTTTTGAATGAAAAGTTTACTTCAGACGGACGAAAGAGGGACAGACGACGGACGAAAAGTGATGACAAACTCTCACACTGGCTATATCTTTTATCATTTTCAATGTTAATGAAAAACAGCCAATCAAAGATTGCGATCCCCCCGCTACCCCTTTTTAGACCCCCTCCCCTTGTAAAATAAGACAAGTGTTTTTGAAACTTAATTAATCATCATAACTGTAAAACACCAAAAAGGTATGGTTGCTAGGTAGAATTCCAAAAAATAATGGGTCTTTGAGAGTTTCAGGAACTTTACCAAAATTAGA
>MJUU01020644.1:143195-168129 GCA_002080025.1 Modiolus philippinarum
TTTACCGAAACTAAAGACAGTAACTGTTTTATTCTATTATCCGATAAATACATAATAATACGGTTTATCTCATTTATAAGATAAACCAATTTAATAAAAGAGATATGTGACTTCTGTTAAACGTCCGCGGAAATTATCATTTCTGCATCCGGTTTCGTTCCCTTTCAGTTTTTCTTGCAAGAAGCGGCCATTGGATAATTTTACGAATCGAAATCTAATCTGAAGCAATCCGACCAAAGTTTAGCTATGAAGCCAGGCAAAAGACCTCACAACCCTCCAAGAAGAGCTTCTTTTCCACAGTCGTCAGCTCTATAACCAAAGAGGAGCAAGAAATCAGCCGTAAACAGGCCGACCAACACAATTCAACGACCCAACATTTCGAGACCTTACTGGTAGAGACCCTGATTCATTAAGGGATAACAACAAATCCATGGATCCACCACAAGCAATTTTTGGTCAACAGGGGTCGAACAGATCACAGCCATCTAGCACTTCTACAACCAATGGAAAAATTTCAGATGACGTCATCAAGGATTGTCTATGTTTTTATTCCAAGGCTAGATGACACACTTCCAGGGTTTCACGAAATTGGAGTGATCAAAACCAGAACTGACACAACGAGGACTTTCACAGTTAAGGGACCTACTTTCTACTCCCACATATTTTACATATAGCTAACTCATAAATTTTTCAAGTTCCTTCGGAAATACCTTCTACCTTAAATAAATAATATGTCTCTGCTTCGACACTTAGTCGATAATTTCTGTGTAATGCAATGACATCTTNCCCTTCAAGTTAAATGGTTGTTCCCTAAGTACTTTCTACTCCCACATATTTTACATATAGCTAACTCATAAATTTTTCAAGTTCCTTCGGAAATACCTTCTACCTTAAATAAATAAGATGTCTCTGCTTCGACACTTAGTCGATAATTTCTGTGTAATGCAATGACATCATTCTTTATTTTAATGTCTTAAAATTAGGACTTTTACTGTAATTGTAGAAGGGGATTTTTCTTACGCATAAGTCATAGCGTTTGCTTTAATTTAACTCTGCATAATGACTCACGTCATTCTATATGTTAATCTAATCTATTTATATCTACTTCGCCATGCTGTCTATTTAACTATAACGGTTGTTTACACATTGCTAACTAAACTGTTTTGATTCACATGATCTTATTACAGACATAGCATTGTTTATAGTTGCATAAAGTCGATATATCTATTATGTGGTATGTATAACGTACAAATAAATTCTCTAGTGGCAAATATTAAACAATAAATTATTAATTGTACCCCACGAGCCACTCGACAAATGGGTGCTGTATTGGAGTATCCTTGTCCGTCGTCCGTCTGTCAATTATTATTATTATTTATTTTTTTCTTCTTTCTTGGTTATAAAATTCTCGTCTCTGCTTGAAGGTATTTATTTGAAATCAAGTGTTTGAATTTCGGCATGCTGCTTTGTTGTAATGTCTTGATTTTTAATTCAAATTCAAATTTTATTATCGTAAACTATATTATAGTTCGTGATAAACAATCACATTAAATGACAGAAAAAACAGTAATGTTAATAAACATGTACAAGCAAATAAACATTAAGAGTCCCCTGTCCTCAGTTCTAATGACGTTTTATAGGGGTTCACACTGCTAGTGCTTTAGTTTTGTGAAGTTCTTGCTCATTTTTGTTTATTTGTTTTGTCTTTGTCATACTGTCTCAATTCGTGTTGTTGTGATTTGCCGTGATTTTGGTTTTATGATTTTAGAATTTCCCCTTTCCTCGTTCTTGCTTCGGTATTCGTTTGCCGATATATTTTTAAAGAAGGAACCCTATTCATTTACTTGTGTTGGTGTTGATGGATTTAAAATAGATTTAAGTTTGTCTTTATGTGATAGTTGCATTAAATCCACATTTTGGGAACATTGAAACTGGAAATATGACAGTCTTCAAAAGAAATCTATTCTTTAGGGATTTATATAGATTCAATTTACTTTTATCATCGTATTTTGGAATTTTGTTTTCATAATAGAATCACAAAATATTTTATTTTTGATTTTTATATATTTCTTTATAGTCTAGAATATATTTGCAGGACAATTTTGAAGTTCATGTAAGTCTACATCAACTTCAGATAATATATCTAACGTAAGTAAACCAAGATTATATTCCACTTGAATCTAGGTTTTAGTTGAAAGATGAGTTTAAATTTTAATTTAATGCTCTCCAATATGAGGCTCTTTGAATTTTTACTGCATTTGTCATATTAGTGAAATTCTCATCACAAAATTCTCAGTTCTCCTTGAGGGGATTCATTTGAATTCTTGTATGCTGCTTTGTTTTAATGGGTTGTGCGTTGCAAGTAATTTTTAATGCACTCTGATGTCAACTTCTTGTTTTACTTTATTGTGCAGATTGAAAAAATTCCCGTCACAAATGTCTCGGCTCTCCTTGAAATGATTCATTTGAAATCTGGTATGCTACTTTGTTTTAACTAGTTGTACGTTTGAAGCAGTTCATATAGTGCTTTCTGACTTGGGCGGGACTTTGAATTTTCACTGTTTTCGTCATAATATTGAAATTCATGTCATTTCGTCACAAGCCTTGTGAATTGAAAATAGAGGAATTCATTTTCAGACATGTGGGTAATTACATTATTATTGTCTATTTCTTGTCGATCACTGTGTCTACTCTTGTATTGTCCGCGCTTTTAATTTATCACAAAACGTGCAAACAAGTCGAATCATAATCTATATAGCCGCCTGAATGTTGCATACAAACATGTATAATTTTGAAATAGAAACTGGAACGTATCAGATATACCCAGAAATAACAGGACTTATAAATTATGTAGCTCAAATTAAATTGTATACATAATATGCTAGAAACGACTTGCTCCACTGAGGGTAACATTCAGAAATTAAACTTATAATTGACAATGCTTGATTCGTGGCATTAAAATACACTCATTCATTACATTATTATTATTATTTTTTTTTCTTGAAGATATCACACAAAAATAGTTATTTTTCTTGTATGTTTATAGATGTATGCGACTAAAACTATATTACGATATAAAACAGCTATTAATTCTAATCTAAAACCACCTATTTAGAGACGCTTTATCGTGCATTAAAACAAATTAAAAATCAGCGGTAGAATTTTATTACACCATATGCTTGTGACTTAACATAATATCGTTTCCAAATATGAAACTGTTTGCTTTCAATTTCCAAGCAATATTTGCAACACTGTCACTATTCACCGTCACTTCCATGAATGTTTTCCTTTATATATGTATACCTGTACTAGCAACAAACATGAAAATAAATATCCGTTAAATTCATGTATCTTCAAGTAATGGCGACATATCTCAGGTTTCTCACTGATGAAAAAAAAATCTTTTTTGTATCTTTAAAATCACATGTATAAATAGTAACTAGAACTGTTTTTTGGTTAGAAAAAACAAATAATTATAAGGACGCACTGAGCTTCACATGTCGACTTAAAGGGCAAGTGCGTGGCGGTGAGTGGAGTGTGCCCCACTCCTTTTGGTGAGTGAGGACCTCCCCACTCATTTGGCGGGATGTGGCAAGATGAAGACGGGACACGTTGGCCCCCACAATTGACGTGAGCTATATTTTGGATTTATTTCTCCTGTAGTACAACAGGGATTGGTTAAAATGGCCCGGCTTGCATAATATTTTAATATGGGCTTCTAGGTTTGATATTTAAATGTGGCCTCCTTTGCCTACCAAAGGGGCCGGTTCTTTGAATCGGTACCGATTCGGAACCTGGGTTAGGAATTCTTTGATATAACCAGAGAGTTTCTGATAAATATATGAGATCGTTTGGGGAGCGTGTCCTGTCCATCTTTCGGACATTGGTAACGATATCCTTTTAAACAATATCGAAGCAGGATCAGAGACATTTCAAATCTTCAAAACAATGTTTCATTTCGGGCATTGTATCTCATTTGTTGGCTGTTGATGTGTCTCGGGGGGGGCTTCATGAATTTGTATTGACAAATTCATTTGGCGGGATCTGGCAAGATAAGGGGCACGATCCTTTCCTTAGCTGTACGTCGGGTCATATTATGCTGGACTTTCCTGCGCTTTACCGCAGGAAGTTGGTTTAGACCATCTCATGTCAACCGTGAGTGGCCGGTTCTATTCTGATCACCAGTTTGAATTTAACCTGTGGGCTAATATGTTTATTATTTTATTAATTCAATTAAATTGTTTAATTTTTCACTCCCACGAAATCTAGCAACCGTGGGGTGATTGGATTAATATGGGTCGGCGTATTTGGAACTCGTGTCCCTCGTTCTCTCGAGATCTAATGTAGATTTAACCTTGAGGAATGTGAGCATCCATTGCATACCAATGGGGCACAGACTTGTCCATTTTCAGTTTCGGCATTCTGTTCCCATATCTTGCCAGATCTTATTTTTCGGTAAAACTGTGGCCATAATTTGCCATTTATCAAATTAGTTTGTTTTTATTAAAGCCTCAGGAATATAGATTATTTTATTAATACGGTTTATCTCATTTATAAGATAAACCAATTTAATAAAAGAGATATGTGACTTCTGTTAAACGTCCGCGGAAATTATCATTTCTGCATCCGGTTTCGTTCCCTTTCAGTTTTTCTTGCAAGAAGCGGCCATTGGATAATTTTACGAATCGAAATCCCCTCCAACCTCCCCCAACTCCTTCCAACAATTTCTGCTGCTGTTTTTATAATTTTTTTCAGGCTGCTCGAGACCATACGAGGAACACTGGATTTTGGATTTGTTGGAGTAATAGGAACACTGCTGTCAATACCAATCAAAGACACTTATCTTGGTATCATTGGAATTTAACTAATACTACACCGACTTTCAAGGACTATAGTGATTTTTGATTGACAACACATGATACTACACACATTTTAAACAATTGCGTAAATCGATAATTTACACCGATCTCCAAGGTTAACATTAACATTCATTGAAACAGATGATATTCCAGTTTTACACTTTTAATAGAACTTGTCTCTCATAACATCGGACTTTAATTGATTCTTGTGCTTTTATTATATGTACATTATGTGTGTGTTTTTTTTCTGTTAATTTTCTGCATTAAATTCCCTAGTCACAGTTACACTGGCGGGATCTGGCAAGATAAGGGGCACGATCCTTTCCTTAGCTGTACGTCGGGTCATATTATGCTGGACTTTCCTGCGCTTTACCGCAGGAAGTTGGTTTAGACCATCTCATGTCAACCGTGAGTGGCCGGTTCTATTCTGATCACCAGTTTGAATTTANCCTGTGGGCTAATATGTTTATTATTTTATTAATTCAATTAAATTGTTTAATTTTTCACTCCCACGAAATCTAGCAACCGTGGGGTGATGGGATTAATATGGGTCGGCGTATTTGGAACTCGTGTCCCTCGTTCTCTCGAGATCTAATGTAGATTTAACCTTGAGGACATGAATTTGTATTGACAAATTCATTTGGCGGGATCTGGCAAGATAAGGGGCACGATCCTTTCCTTAGCTGTACGTCGGGTCATATTATGCTGGACTTTCCTGCGCTTTACCGCAGGAAGTTGGTTTAGACCATCTCATGTCAACCGTGAGTGGCCGGTTCTATTCTGATCACCAGTTAGAATTTAACCTGTGGGCTAATATGTTTATTATTTTATTAATTCAATTAAATTGTTTAATTTTCACTCCCACGAAATCTAGCAACCGTGGGGTGATGGGATTAATATGGGTCGGCGTATTTGGAACTCGTGTCCCTCGTTCTCTCGAGATCTAATGTAGATTTAACCTTGAGGATGTGAGCATCAATTGCATACCAATGGGGCACAGACTTGTCCATTTTCAGTTTCGGCATTCTGTTCCCATATCTTGCCAGATCTTATTTTTAGGTAAAACTGTGGCCATAATTTGCCATTTATCAAATTAGTTTGTTTTTATTAAAGCCTCAGGAATATAGATTATTTTATTAATTCTTTAGTTATCATGTATTATATCATACACGTAGAAATTTTCTATGGGTGACTTTGGACATTACATTAAATAAATGAAATATATACTTTTGAAAGAAATATTTTGTGGATAAGTATAACAATAAATATATTTTAATTATAATCTTTACTCTCAGATATTCTCAGATTCTAGCTAACACTGAGTTTTCAACTTTTGACTTGCAGGAAATGTACATGTAAATCATATTGATAGAACTATACGTTATTTGTTTTCAAAGGAAATTTGAGATCCAAAATAATATGAAGTGAATGAACTCAGTACTTGAAAAGTATTTGCTTGTAAATCGAAAAAAAGTTTGATATGTTCTGTGATACTAGTATGTGCCTTTTTCAAAGAACGATCAGTGTTATTTGCAACTTTTTAGTAATACTAGTATTTAGTAACCAATAAGATTTTTGAATTATTCTGCTGTCGCCATTTAGTTGTTCTGACGAGGCTTTAAACAACAGCTGTTCGTTAAAAGAGTCATCTTTGTCATTTATCTTTTTCTGATTGTTCCACACTGGTGGGAGGATGTGGAGAAGGGAGGGGATTGACATTTTTATGCAACCAGCGAACGTTCTTTAAAAACTTTATTCAAAAAAATATCGTTTTATCCGTAATAATGGATCTGTATAATGTGCGACGATTCTGCGATATGTGTTGTCGACATCCGAACCGTAGTGAGATTTTTTTCCCAAAATATTGTGTGAACGACTTTACCAGTGTTCCGCTGGCTTTTTAAGTATTTTAAGTGTCTTGCGTTTTCCATTTTTGTACCATTTTCCGCTGATCAATACAAGCGAATCGTCTTTTCTTTAGATGTAGCCATTCTGTTTCTAGTGATGCCGATGACGTTGTCACGCGACAATGTTACATAGCAATATGATTGGACGATATAAAAACGGGATTTCTCTTTTTCTAAAAATATGTCGCACGTGACGTTTCCCGCGGTGAATATCCTTTTCATGTAGTGAATATCCTTTCTATCGAGTGAATATCCTTTTTTATTCATTTTAATGTCGATGCAATTTTTACCATTAGTATTTATATATTATAGAATAATAGTTTATATCAGATAGATAAAGCTTCTAATTGACTATATGCAGAGAATAACACATATTTCTACATTGCTTCCAATTCTCAAATTTTAGAACTTAAATTATGCACTTGTCCTGACATTCCTGTCATTAATCAAAAAAATATTTATTGGTATTTTATTACTTGATTCAATTTCAAATATTTTATATCAATAAAATAAAATTGAAAATAAAAAAAAATGATCATATAATCATTAAAAAATAGGTCTTTTTATAATGGAATGAAGTCAAGTTCCAAAAATCATTTTCTTGTCGTGACACTTTGTTCATATTTTCATATATTTATATATGACTCCAACATGCTACATCCTGACGCAACTCCCAGTCACAGTACTTCAAGCCCTTTGATTATTGCAGTTATCGATCCTGGATGGCTGGAAGTATATTTCCGGGGTAGCAGACGCTTGTTGTTTTGACGAATTTTCTCAATTATTTGAGCATTATGCCATCTTATTTGGAAAGTTTTTGGTCAAATATACGTCAGTATATAACAAGATGCAGTCCCTAAGCAGGAGTCAAAATTTGGGACAAAGGAGTGAGCATTGTCAACGCTCTGCATCAAGGTAAGACTTCATATTTTGCTTGGATTCCCTGTAAATGGATTGTATTGATACGTTCGATGAATAAATGCCAGTCCTGAACGTATGCTATGAGCAATGGATGCACGTCTACAATAGCAACTTGTCGTCGCAATGTCAATGATCATGCAATCTTTATTTAAGCAGTGAAAACAACCGTCGCGAAGTAACTACATAGCTGCATTTAGTTTCCTTCCCTGGCGTCTTTTCTATACTGCATGACTGTGTATAAGTTGTAATTTAGCGTATAAACAAATATACTCAAAATTCTTGCGTAACGATATTGATCTTTATCGTTGTCATGGTTGCATATATTCATTCGTAATTTCTCGGTTATTATCATGACCCATTTCGATGCAGTGGAATTCCAAATGGATTTATATGTCTTTAGTTTCGTACCAGAATTCCCCAGTAAAACTGTTTACCATCAACATGTTTGAATGGCCATCAAGCAACGTATTGATATGCTTTATTTTTTACACATATTTTAGAAATCTTCTCTGAAAGATTGATGTGTCCATTAGTGTATATTTCCAAGAACGATAACTCTCGACGCAGGGATTTTTTCAACTCATAGTATTGGGAACAAAATTGCAGTTTCCAAAATATATGGAAGCTTCGCTTTGTGCCTTGTGGTTGTTTATATGTTGTGATTGTCCTCTGTTGGTCTTTATGTCGGGCAACGGATGACAGCGATTTTAAGGACAGTTTGCCTGTTAATTTTATGTTTGTTGACGATCCCGCATCCATGGCATGAAAAAACATGGATGTAGCGTTGCTCGACATCTAGCAATGAATTCCGGTTAAGCGGTGCTAGGGGCCGCCTTGAACTTACTGTGTGGTATAAGCAAAGCTCATTGTTGAAGGCCTCATGGTGACTTCAAGACAATAGAAGCGATGTTCCATTACTTGGTTTTACCATGTATTTGTATAGATTTTGTCTTATGTGTATTTACTCTATATCCCTTCATTGATTATTTGACCAAAACAGTTCAGAAATTTACAACCGTTAGCTATGACAGGTTATTCTTTTAAATTTGTTGCCGTTTTCGGGTCTCATTAAAATATAGCTTGAAAGTTCAATCATTTCATGGCTAAAGACAATATCATATAGCTATTATATTCCGATTACAGATGTAAGCCTGCATGTGATTAGATGTCATTCGTTGA
The DNA here is from genome assembly GCA_002080025.1 of Modiolus philippinarum. NCBI lineage: Eukaryota > Metazoa > Mollusca > Bivalvia > Mytilida > Modiolidae > Modiolus > Modiolus philippinarum. Next base: position 152,062 of record MJUU01020644.1, read on the forward strand.
ATGTCAACATCTATTCGAAAAACTGCCATAAAAATTGACAACGTCATTTCATAAAATAATACTCTGGAATCGAAAATTGATATTCTAAGGCATATTTCATTTCCAGAGGACGGTTCACTAGAATTTAGATATATTTCAAGTTACAGACGGGGTATATGGCGTGACATATCATGATATAACTAAACACCCAGGGTATTTCACGTTGTATAATGGTCTGTAACCTAAATAACATATAATATCACCTTTAACAATCGTCTTTGGACCCCTTCAATGTCTTTCAATAATTTTGACCCCCTTTCAGATCCTCTTGAAAAAACGTGCTATGCATTTTTGTAGCAATCTAAAAGTGGTAAATAGTAACCATCTATATGGTGGGACGTTTTATTTGTTTATTAATTTTCCAACATGCGTTAAACTTGAGGCTGGTGATTATATACCAATATACATTTTTAGTATTCATCGTCGAAGCGAAAACCGAATCCGAAATCGAGACCGAAACCATATCATACAGAATGAATTGTGCTTTGTTTCCCTTTATTGCATGTATAATCAGTGTCTGTTGTATGTCAAGCCATTTTTGAATTAATTCCCAATTTTCATGATATCTATAAAGAATAATTATTTCTTTCAATATTCATCTTTTTTTAGGATAGCAAATAATCATGTTTCTAACCATTTTCGTATCGGTATGCCTGTTGATCTTAATATTTGGCGATCTCTGTTTGTATTAATATTTTGTCTTTAAACGTGGATGGAAGACTTCAAGATTCGTTCATTAGAGCAGTTGAAGATCAAAAATTGATTCATTACATAAAATTCAAATAAAATTCATAAATTAAAACGAATGTTATGCTAATCTCGATAGACATCAAACACGAAATGCTAAAAAAGTAAAGCCCTCCAGAAAACATGAATAAACAGATATGTTATTTGTAATTTAATATTAAAAATAAGAAATTGTAAAGAGTGGTGCTTGTAACCCTTTTTGGTCCGAACCTACAGCAGATTCACGGGGCATTTTTCCGCCAGATTTTAAACAGGTTTTTAATATAACAAATCTCCGGAGAAAAGATTTCTTCATACTAGAGATTTCCGGATAAGCAACTTACTTAAACTTAAAAACGAGCTTAAACGTAATGTGTTTAAACGAATTTGGATTATATCCCTTTCACCACTAAGCATCTATTTTTCAAACTATGTGAGGGGAAAATAATTGTCTTTCATGATAATAAAAATTATTTCAGAATACACATAATTTACATTGGTTTTAATTATATTTGTTCTTAGTTTTCCTCTTCTATTATTTGTCAATTCTTTTAATTTGGAGTGCATAAAGTTGTATTGCAATGAATTAAAAAAAACGTTTTCATTTAATCAGAATCATTTAATCAGAATAATTAAAAGTCCGTCAGTATGTTTCAAATTTGTTTCAATAATGCTTTTACCAATACATGTATATTATTCTGTACAATAATAGTATCGCCTGTTTTAATTTGCAAGTTTAATAAAATACAGTATATTGTACTGGGTGTCATCTTGATGGTGTGCAAATCAGTCAGCCAGTATATCATAAGAGACCGCAAATGTAAATACTAGTTCTCTAGTTCCTGTTGTCTACAAAGGTATCTACAAAAGGACCTCTAGTTCCTGTTGTCAACAAATGTATCTAAAAAAGGACCGGATCAGCATTTTTCATTCAATGTGCAAACGGCGCAGGGAGACGGGAAGTGATGGCAATAAATAACAGTACCTAGGTTGAGATGTGCTAATATTGGTGATCAACTGACTTAAAGCTAAAGTAAAGATTAGGGAATACAAAAGAAGCACTAGAGCTTGTTACGCCTATCTTAATTATAAGCTTGGACAGCCCATTATTCTGTGCCTTTAATTAACAAATACTAATATATGTTATAGCTTTGAAATAAAAGTTGATAATTAGATAATCAATTAATAATCGATCTTATGAACGTGTGTTTATCACTAAAGAAGTATGCGGAAACTCGGACTTTTAGTTGACAGATTTTCTTCATTTATCTCAGTAACAAATGGATTTCGCCTTCATGCTTTTCCCGATTTACGACTTTATTGTAGACGTTACGCGCGATGTTGGTGACACTTAAGCAAATTGACAGTTAAAGAGAGCTTAAAGTCATCATTATCTTTAATAAGATAAAGTGATAGACTTTGAGTGCTATATTTATAATATTTCCTACAAATATAATAAATTTTGGGAATAAAACACATTGCAGCCTTCAAATAACACAATTTTACCCGCCCAAAAATGCTAGAATTTACCGTTTCACGTATGTAACGTGTTACATTCTCTGAAAGAAAGATATCAAGAATTTCTGCTAAATTATTCAAAAAAGCGTTTTCGGACCCCAAAATTGATGCATTAGTAGAAAAGTACGCGTAAAAGCTGATATCAGAAACGATTTCTGTAGAAATGAAAAAAGAAGTGAGAAAAACTGTTAGTATGACGGAAGAAATTGATGTAACGCTGCAAGTACAATCTGGGCATTACAAAATTCAGATATCATTTGACAGCTTTTTACATGCTATTAATGAAAATAAAACTCATTTTTAAAATGTGCTTTTCATGAAAAAGATCTCTGAACTTTGAAATTGCCATCTGACTCCCGGAACTTGAAAATTTTATAGCAATTCTGAGTTCAAATAAAATGTCCAGTGACCGTTTTACGTCGGAAAATAGACTATATCTTGTTTTCAAAGCGTCAGCCAGTAATTTATTATTCTAAAAGTTCAAAGTTAAATGAAATATTTGCAATGTGCCTTCCAACGGGGTCACAAATAAGAGATAGAAAGAGTCAAGTTCGTTTAAATTGAAAATATATGGGAATATACTCAAAACTACATAGCTGGAAAGAATGTAAAAAAATAAATAAATTAGGCCACACCAATTAATATTAAATTCTTCGGGCAATCATAATGAAATATGGAACCGAAGGTGTGAAAATTATAAATTTTTGGATTTTCCTCTAAAAACAAGTTTTCTAAAGGCGAAAGATAAAGGCGAAAGATAATTTTAGACGCGTGCGATAAAGATTTTCGAAAAAAAAAATGAATCAAATACTAGTATGTTAAACAAATCTAATGCCAGTGATTAAGCACAATTTCCAAGAAAATAAAAGGAATCAGTTCTTTGAAATCAATCACAATGCCAGCCGGAAATAAAAATTTTGGCATCAAAAAGTAGTTTAATCTCGTTTAAACTGCACACACACACACACACACACACACATATATATGCACGTTTTGAGTAACTATTTGTTCACGAATATATTGTGGTTACTCACTCCTAGATTTGAGCATGTGTTATCAAACTGTTAATTTACGTTTAAGCAGTTTTTATACGCCCGTCTGATGACGGACGTATTATATACCAATGTCCGATTGTCCGTCCGTTCGTCTATCCGTCCGTTTCATATGTCGCGCTCTAACTTGACGACCATTTGGCCAATTAACTTCAAACTTGGCAGAAGTATTGGGTATGATGGCCTCACAATTGGTATACTTTTTCCTGCACATTCGATTTTTATTGCAGGAGTCATTGTGCTTTATTCGTAAATTTTAAGGCAATTTTTTACATGTCATACTCTAACTCAACAACCCTTTGGTCATTTCACTTCAAGCTTTGTAGAGGTATTGGGTATGAAAGACTCACGAGCTGTATACTTTTTCGTGAAAATTCGATTTTACTTGTAGGAGTTATGGGACTTGATTCGTCAATTTTATGGCAATATTTTACATGTCGCACTCTAACTTGACAGGCGTTTGGCCAATTCACTTCAAACTTTGGAACGATATTGGGTATGATGGCCTCAAAATCTGTATACTTTTTCGTGAAATTTTGAATTTTCTTGAAAGAGTTATGGGACTTTATTTGTCAATTCTAAGGCAATATTTACATGCCGCATTCTAACTTGACACCCTTATGGCCAATTCACTTCAATTTTGTAGAGGTATTGGATAATATAAAAATACCAAAGTTGCATATGATGGTTTCATAGTCTGTATACTTTTTCGTGACATTTCGATTTTTCTTGAAAGAGTTATGGCACTTTATTTTTCAAATTAAAGGCAATTTTATACATAACAAACTCTAACTGATTAATAATTTGATCAGCTCACTTCAAACTTGCAGATTGATTTAGTAAAGAAATTTCAATCTTAATTAGGCAGTTATAGGTGCATTCTAAATTGAGATCCCCTTCTTTACTGAATCACTTAAAATTTTGAAGGATTGACGACGGGCGTATCATGCGACTTCGCACAGCTTTTTTTATTTGCTGCAATGGTACTACTTCAAAAGAAAATGCAATTAGACAGTTTCAAACTAAGAGCGGGAAAAATATGATTATATTTTTTATCGCGGTCAAAATACATCAAGCAATCCGAAGAACTAGATATTAATGTGGAATGACTAAAAATAAAATATTTTTTCGATAGCTGCATTCGTTTGTTACAGTAATCGTCAGTACAGTATTTGACCCTGTATTTCTTTTATCTGTCAGTACTACTTGAATAAATTGTCAGTAATTCTGTCATGGATTATTTCTTGAATAAATTATCAGTACTTCCTTCATGAAATACTACTTGAATAAATTGTCAGTACTTCTTTCATGAATTACTTCTTGAATGAATTGTCAGTACTTCATCATGAATTACTCATTGAATGAATTGTCAGTACTTCTACTTGAATAAATTGTCAGTACTTCATCATGAATTACTACTTGAATAAATTGTCAGTACTTCTTTCATGAACTACTACTTGAATAAATTGTCAGAACTTCTTTCATGAATTACTACTTGAATAAGTTGTCAGCACTTCATCATCATGAATTACTACATGTACTTGAATAAATTATCAGTACTTCTTTCATGAACTATTACTTGAATAAATTTTCAGTACTTCTTTCATGAATTACTACTTGAATAAATTGTCAGTACTTCATCATGAATTACTACATGTACTTGAATTAATTGTCAGTACTTCTTTCATGAATTACTACTTGAATAAATTGTCAGTACTTATTTCGTGAATTGAGTATAATTTGACAAAATTTGACTTATAGATAACAGTGTGTACTCGGTTTTTTATTTGAAATCACGACTAGTTTGTTTTTGATTTTGCTGGTCGTTGTCAATCGAGTATAGTACTCCAAAAATGAATGTACATTTATAAAATTAAACAAAATATAGTATAAAGTAATATCCGATTTTTCTCTAAAACAACGAACTGAGAATTTATACAAAAGTTTACAGCAAATTCAAAAGAATGACAGTGAACGAAATAAGTAACGTCTTTTTTTACATTTATTTTTGAACGTCTTCCAAGCGTAACGTCTACTATCACAAACATCGCGTGTAACGTCTGATACTATCAGGCTGATTGCAGAAAATTGACCGTTTCATGCAACTTGGAAATTGTTCCATGTGAATTCAACCGGTACCATGGTGTCACAGAACAAAACCTGATAGTGAAGGGGTTAGCACCAAACGAAACAAAAATGATAGGTGTATTTTTTATGGTTATATACAGGACTCAATTTTCGGTCAATATTAATTATCCTTTTGACCTATTCCACTTGAGTTTTGAGAGCATATATATCAATTTAGTGATTTTTTTTATTGTTGTTGTTGTTTTTATTACCATTTATAAGCATTATTTCATTCTACCTCAAAGAGAACTGTTATAGATACATGGTAATTATCTGGTATGTGCAATATACAGACAATACTTGACATTTATTTATAAACGCAAGATAAGGATGAAGCTTTGAAACGCGGGAAAATGCGAGCCTTTTGCGAACATTTTCACCGTTTTGAGCTGAATTTTTATCTTGAGTTTTTGTCAGGAATCAAGTCTTATCCCCTCTTACTGGATTTTAAGGTTGGAAGTAGACTCATTTCTGTTTTCATTTCCCAAATAGTTCTTATCTCTCGAAAGTACCATGTTCACGAATTCCATAGAAAATATTTTAATAAGCCATAGAAAATGACATATGATAAAAAGGTTTTGCAGCGTGTGTATGTATGTATGTTTCTAAAAAGTCAATTTTATCATTTAAGTAGGTGTAATAAAGGTAAGTTCTGATTCTTTTTAAATATATGCTACTTATTGAAATGTGTTGAAAGCTATCAAAAAGATACTAATGCACAGACCTTTTGATTTTCAGGGTGGAGGGGCCCGGAATTTTCACCGAGTCGGGATTTTTTTTTGTCCGCTATGCGGGCCAGATTTTTTTCCGATATACTATATAAACTGTTGAGCATGGCTTTTTTCCTAATGGACAAAGTCAGGGCCAGATTGATTATTTTTTCAACCCATGTGCTGGCCAGAGAAAAATTCCAATCAATTGCCAGTTTAATATTGATTTTTTTTTACCTTCACTTTTCGAATTAAAATCATGAAAAAAATCTCATTCTCTCAAATTAAAAACAGCGAGATACCGCGAGCCTTACGGTTGTTAAGGTGTTTATGTTTAAGTTCGTAAAGTAAAGTAGCTTATCCGGACGTCTCTAGTAAGATTTTAGTCTACTGTTTAAACTCGATCTTCATTATTTTTCATAAATCTTATTTCACCATTTACTTTCAAAAAGATTTATATTGCCGCATACAAACTTCATGAAGTTTAGTATGATTTAGGTCTCAAAAGTAGAATTTTTAGTTTGCGGGATAAGCTCAATTTTTGTTTTCAAATGACCAAAACAATTCAGTCTATTTGTTTTAAATTCAATTTCATCATATCCTTTTGAATCAATTTTTATGTTACAATATACAAATTTCATTACTTTTAGCAAAGTAACATTTAAGTTTTTGTTTTCAGATGAACAGAACAATTATGGCTCTTCAAATATCCTTTTCAAAAGAGTTTAAATGTTGATATATATAATTTTCACCAATTGCAGCATAGATAAGTTTTAATAGTAGTGTTTTAAGTCTGTGGTTTAAACTCCTTGTTTGAACGTGACGATAACAATTCAGGTTTTGAACATTTTTTGAACATTTTATTTCATGATATGCTTTTGAAGGAGTTTTATATTCTGCGATAAACAAAGTTCATAAATTTTAACTTGAATAGACAAAAAAATAAAATTTTACTTTTCCATTCTTATTTTCGTTCAAATTGATGAAATATCATATATGATAATATATTAAACTCTGTCAAAAGAATATCATGAAGTAAAATTTTGAAAAACTGGACTGTTTTGGTAAAGGTTTTCGAATCTTTTTAATGCTAAAACTCTTTAATTTGTACTTCACACTATAGAAATCTCCTTCGTAAGGATATACGAGATATTTTTTTTAATTCTTACCTCATTAACTAGAGACTAAAATCTTACTTTGATGCCTTTATTATGATAAAATTAAGGTAAATTTTAAACAATTATATAACTGATCTGAAATGGTATGATGAAAAAAAAATCAAAAAAGAAAAAAACAAACAAACAAACAATCAAAAATAATTGTTTTATGCCTCATGGTGACTTCAAGATGAAGAACAACAATAAAAGCGTTGTTCCTTTGCTTGATTTTTACCATGTATTTGTAGAGACTTTGTCTCATTTGCATTTACTCCATATCCTTTTATTCATCATTTTAGTGTTTGGTCATTTCTATAGCTTGAAAAAAATACAGACTGAAAATTCTTCTTTTAGACCTTAACTATGCAAAATTTTTTTAAATTTATATATCGCAACATATAAAACTGCAAAGATAAGATGAAACAAAATTTCCCAACCATAAAAAATATTTTGTTCATTTTAACTAAACTCTGAGTTTTCTTTGCATACTCCAGATTCCACAGTAAAAGATGCAATTTAGCCATTTCTTGGCCCTTTTTTCTGAAAGGGGTTGGGCCAGGATCTAAAAAAATAACGTGCATGCCAAGATACATTCGAATAACATTTGATAATAACCAAAGTAAGGCTGTCCACGAACGCCGACCCCGACAATGACGTAAGCGCCATAACTGTTGCAGTCGTATAAAAGCGTTAAAGGTGTTTTTGTTTTGAAACACCAGAGACATTAATTCATTTATTTTGGGAATGTTATCATTCAAAGAATTTCTGGTTGTCCATTTGTAGCCGAATTTCTGGTTGTCCATTTGTAGCCTTTTTGAAAATCATAATTTGATTATAGATGTTAATGTTTCAAACATAATTTTTGGAATGACTACAAAACAACGGCAGTAGAATACCGAAGGAACAAGGGAAGCGATGACTACAAAAATCGAAGTCCAAAGACATGGCAGAAACGGTAACAGATAAAAACAAAGACAAAACAAGGACGTGGGACAGCTACAATGCACGGAAATAAAAAGATAACATTAAGAACTAAGGCACTCATAGTGTGAACTCCCATGAAAACCGGGAGTGACATCAGGTGCTCCGGAAGGGTAAGCATGTCCTGCTCCGCTAGCGGCACCCGTCACACTATCAGTGAGTCAATCCGGGGTTGAGTCAAATCCGGTTATGTCAAATCCGTGAAAACGTGAAATTTAGCTGAAAATGTCCGTTTTCATTTGGGACACAGACACGTCATATCTGTCAATGATGTCATGGTGACGGCCATAGAATTTCTGAAGGGATGAAAGTAACAAAGGCTGAACAAATCCCTGACTAAGCAGCTTTTGGGACAGTGTTTTTGCTCTAACTAAAAAGTCACTGTATAAACTGCATGCCCGACAGTAACGAATCAACTGTGAAATGTACACTCCATAGGCTGGAGAGGCAGGTATATTGCTGCTCAGAAAGGGAAAGTTCACAATTGGGAAGTTAAAATCATCACATTGTCATACAGCTTAGATTTCAAACGTCCCTTTTCGTCAATGTAAATTAAAAGATCTAAATACGAAGCTGAAGTAGGTGTATCAGTAGTCTCTTTAATTTCAAGCTCATTGGGATAGATCTGGTGTAAATATTCCTTGAATTTTGGATTTTACAAATGGAGAACAGAGCAACACTGTGCAAAATAATCCTCTTATCTTAAAATACTATATTTATGTGTGTAGATTCAAGAACTCTATACCCCACACTGTAGGGGGTATAGAGTTTTTGAAATACTATATGCATATCGAAAAATTTTCAGATGTATACTTGACATAGTCACAAAAAGATTTTATACGTAAAAAGTGGTTACCACCTGAAGCTCTTCTCAGTAGCTAAGTGCAAATGTTTTTGTTTTTACTAATAATATAAGCTACAGTTTCTCATGCTTTCTCACTTCTGTTATGAAATATATATGTTAATATATGTTTTGTTTGTTAATTGTATCTGTAAATATTTTATTTTGTCATGTTTGTCTTCATTATTGTGTTCATGTACATAATTATGTAATGTACCAATTGCAAAAAATAAAGAATTACAAAAAAGCGTTAAAGGCAATAGAGGATCAAACTAAACAACAACAAAAAATGCTTACCAAAAATAAACAATTTTGAATTATTTTATCGAATTACAAATTACTTCTATTACATTTTATCGGTAATTTGAATGAATTCCCTTTGATTTACAGGGACTGATATTCTCAGTATCACCAAACTGGACACTATCACGAAAATATCGGGTCACTGTGAAGGCGTCACGTGCGGGTTGCTAAGCTGACGTCATGTTCTGTACTCTTTGTCGTGTTCATACGCGTAAGACGTTGAAAGAAGAATGCATTTAAATTATTGCAATAAATAATACATTAACTGTGCTTAAATAGAAATTTCAGTTTATTACAATTTCTTTTAGAGTTCTGTTTATTATTTTGTGAATTATCGATAAAAGGAATATAGGAAATATTGTTTTTGATACGGACTATATCACGGCGTAACGCATCAAACTCGCCCTAACGGGCTCACTTGATACTGGCCGTCATAAAGTCCGTATCAAAAACAAAATGTCCTATATTCCATATGTATAAATTAACGATTTAATGTAATGATTTCAAAAAGAAAGCTGAACAATTGAAATAATAAAATAATTAAACAATGAATTAACCTTGCAAAACGCAATTCATTCTGTATATGCTAGTTTCGGTTTCGGTTTCGGAGTCGGTTTTGGTTTCGACGATGAATAGTTAAAATGTCTAATAAAGTGAAGAAAACTAGCGTCCTCTGCAATTATTGGTAATGTTTTGATAGCGTATATATGTAAAGCTATTTCTGTCAGTGTTGAAGCAAAAAAAAAAAGTATTATACCTTGAACAAGCTTGCCATCTTTACACATTTGTACTGCATTCTTTGCTGACCCAGTTGGTGGATGTATTGTACAGCTTACATTTACATTGCCTCCACTTTGTATGGTTTGTGGCAAACTTTCGACTGAAAATCGATATACATCTATTTCCGATTGTCCACGGACGTGTTTCCCAAGAATAGCAGCACATTGGATAGTTCCTAGACATTGAAATAAATATCTTATCAATTTCCTATCCTTTCATTTCTGAAGGCGACTTAATATACATGTCAATTAATTAGCATTGTAACTGTGGGATAAAAATTTCGTCTTTTATAAATTGAATATTTTCTAGAGTAGTTAGCTACTACAATAATCGTTTTAAGAACAGCGAATTCAGGCTCTGTGGATTGTGTTATGTGATTGTGTGGAGTGTGGCATGTGATTGTGTGGATTGTGGCATGTGATTGTGGATTTCGGCCATAATGATTGTAGGAGTTTACTGTTATCTTGACTGTTTGGTCGTTAAACCTCTCTCTCTGCCTCTGACTAAATTCTCCAAAAAAGGTAATAACTGATTTAAATTTTAATCGTTATTGTACTAGACATTTTGACTTTATGCTGAGTCTTAGCCTCTGTCCTTTGTGCTTTGGTCGGAATGCAGGGAGTATTAATCCGGGTTAAAGTATGGTGAATATTGATAAAGATTGGGAACATATTTAGGAAATCAACTCCACAGTATTTACGATTTTGCTTAAAATAAGAAATATCTACGCCTCGTGCAAAGCTCTGTACTAAGCTAGTTTTTGCTTCTCATTTAGATTCTATTGTTTACTTGTTCTTTGTCAGCTTGAATCTATCTTTTTGGTTTAGGGTAAAACAAAAGTTTTGATTAGAAATGCACAAAAAGATGTAAGTTGTCGAAATGGCAGACTTTATTTACATCAGCGTCGGTATTTAGTTTTTCCTACAGTTTTAAAGTAGATCTTCGAAACTTCACAGACTTTTAAACTTTGTCATTTTGTTATCAATGTTTTCAACAGAGTGCTACTATTTTGTGAGATCAACTTCCCCTCCATTACAGCTTTTAACGTATATCTTTGAAATAATGACCTGCAAAATAAAAACTTCATAGCATACAAAACTGTAGGAGGAATGAGCAAAAAAAAACTATCGAAAACCTCTATGACAAAATAAAAAAAAAACAATCTGTATTTTTCAGAAAAAAATGAACCAAATCAGAATCCATCCAACATGCAAATTTCAATAAATGTACAAATATTCTGAAAAATAAAAACTTCCTTGCATTAAACCGTAAGACGATACGACTGGACTAGCCTTGTACCCTTCATGACAAATTTCCTAAAAATCAAGAATTTCAAGAATGTCTATTTTACAGGCTAACCATTAAAAATGAAAACCAATTCCGCTTCAATTCTTAAGTATATGCACATATTATCTGCAACTCAAAATCCTCATGGTTAAAATTTAGGAGGGATTGCACGGATATATTATGTATCCTCTATGACAATTACTCTAAAAATGACTTAAATTCCACGATGTGCATTTAGAAAAACAAACAAAAATTAAAGAACCTTAGTGAGCAAGCTCACATACCCCACGCCCCCACATATCGAATAATCCTGCATTATCTAAAAATTATCAAAAATTGAAATCCAAGTAGTTTGCACATCTCATACAGATGCACAATCATCCTGTAAAATCATCTTAAAAACTACAGGAGGATTTATCCGGGCAAATGGAGTACCCTGTAAACTTCCTATCTTATAAACTGTAGGAAGAGTTATTCGGACAAATAATGTACCCTATATGCAATATAATGCATAAAAATGACAAAGTTCAACAATGTGTAATTTTCTGAAAAAATATAAAAAGTCAAAAGCCAAGTAGCATGCGCATCTTTGATATGTGCACAATCAACCAGCAAAATAAAAACTTTCTAGCTTAAAACTGCAGGAGGAGTAATTCGGACAAATGGTGTACCCTATATGCAATATAATGCATAAAAATGACATAGTTCAACAATGTGTAGTTTTCTGAAAAATTATCAAAAATCAAAATCCAAGTAGTATGCACATTTTTGATATGTGCACAATCAACCTGCAAAATATAAATTTCCTAGCTTAAAAACTGTAGGAGGAGTTATCCGGATAAATGGTATACCCTATATGCAATATAATGCATAAAAATGACAAAGTTCAACAATGTGTAGTTTTCTGAAAAATAATTAAAAATCAAAATCCAAGTAGTATGCACATCTTTGATATGTGCACAATCAACCTGCAAATTAAAAACTTACTAGCTTAAAAACTGTAGGAGGAGTTATCCGGACAAATGGTATACCATATATGCAATATAATGCATAAAAATGACAAAGTTCAACAATGTGTAGTTTTCTGAAAAATAATCAAAAATCAAAATCCAAGTAGTATGCACATCTTTGATATGTGCACAATCAACCTGCAAAATAAAAACTTCCTAGCTTAAAAACTGTAGGAGGAGTTATCCGGACAAATGGTGTACCCACTTGATGACAGACGGACTGACGGACCAGTCAAAAACTATATACCCTCCGCAACTTCGTTGCGTGGGGTATAATTAAAATACTTCCCATTTGCACATTTTCAATATATACACAAATTATCTGCAATGTAAAAACTTCTTACCTATAATGGAGGAGGGATTGCACGGACAAATTATTTGCCCTCTATGACAATTACTCTAAAATGACAAAAGTTTCAAAATGCATAATTAAAAAAACAAACAAAAGTCATTCTCCTTCAGATATGCACATTTTCAATATATGTACAAATGATCTGCAATGTAAAAATTTCCTAGCATAAAGCTAAAGAAGGTGTTCCTCGGTAAACTATGTAACCTCTATGACAAAATTACAGAAATGATTAAGTTCAACAGTCGATTTCAGAAAATTCCACCACACTAAAACTCCTTCCAACATGCACATTTTCAATATATGTACAAATAAGCTGCAAAGTCAAAATTATCTGCATAAAAACTGTAGAAGGAATTGCGCTGACAGCACATGAACCCCTGTGGACGAACAGACGAATGGACAAGGATTAAACAAAATGCCCCACTTTATGGTAAGCTAACTCCACCTTGAATAACGTTGTAATGACTAATAGTACTCTTGACTGCTTTCATTTCGTGGACATTATTTTTACTAGTTTTATAGGCTCGATATGATGTGCGATATGACTTGTGATATCATCTTTTTCCCAACTGCAAAAATAAATCATACCCGCGTCTCTTTGTCTTATGTCTCTTATAACAAGTTTTGAGATATAGCGTGTATTATCCATTCTATTGTAGTTTATCTGTATCCTTGAATTAACAGTTGGTCTGATAGTGGAACCGTTTAGTTTCCATTCAAAGTCTATATTCCCGGTCAGAGAGATAGCACTTGCTTTACATGGTATTGCTAATGTTGTTCCTTCATGAACTGTGAAGTTTTTCTGAATATATATGTCATATACATATCCATCTGAAATCAGTTATAAAGTTTGATGAAAATGAATTTCATTACTTATTACTTAGGATATCTGTCGAAAGTTAACAGTAAAAGTATTAGAAAATATCAATCGTCAATATAATACTAGAAAACCATAAAAACCATGCTATTTCAAATAAAGTAATACATTTTTAAAACGTCGACTTCACAGAATAGTGAACACACTTTAGCCATTATATTTTTAATATGATTTGACATGAAAGATTACAAAAGGTACATATTTATATAATAACACTAGAAAGTTCAAATAAATCAAAGTTTTTTTGTTTTGAAAACAAACTTACTTCCACTGACTGGAGAGATAGTTTCATTCCTAACACTGAAACTTCCGAATGTTTGGGAATTGATATGTTCTTGTAATGTCTGTATTAATACGGAACTGTTTTCTGACAGATCCATAATTATTGCAAAATCCACTATAATACTACCTCGTCTGTAAAAAAAACAGTATTCGTCGTTTTAATTCTAATATTTGTCTATGAATATGAAAAGCTGACTTATGCTGGTCTTGAAAAGATAGAACACTTTTTCACACACATAGATAAATATGACTAAGCTTGGAAATATGTATGTAATCTTAAAAAGCTAGATCTTCTGTAAAACAACAAGATGATAAACAATAATAGGCTTATATCTGACGACGCAACGCTTTATATGGTACTTCTACAGCCCTATCAATGATGATTAACAAGAATAAACAAATAAAGAGATGTGGAATAAATGTACAAGGGACAGAATGCCTAGGAATACATGGTTAGATTAAGCTATAGAATAACGCTTTCATTGTTGTTCTTTATCTTGAAGCCACCATGAGCCCTTCAATGAAGAGCAAATATTCCTACGTCATAGTAACAAAGAGCAACACTCCTACGTCATAGTAACACATATGGCAAAATGAGGGTTACTTTATTATGCAAATTTATGAATATTCATAGGCAGTTATACCACGTGACCATAGAGAAGTGCCTAAATCAACTTTTTCAATAACCAGCGTTATACGGATAATATTATCTTTTTTACCGTATTCGATTCTAATTTTACCTGCACAAATAAAGTTTCCGGCACGAATTTCATGAAATAAATGGGAAATCTGTGTAAATGTTGACAAAATTGGGACAGTTTCATAAGGTCCTCATCAAAAACATGCATTTTTTAACATTCGTGGGAACCTTTATTTCATTTCTGTTGATGTAAGTAGGTATATCACTGAATTTTATTGTTAAACACTTGCATATTCTTTCATGACAAGTTGTTTACATCTTGAGATTACTTCACAATTTCAATTTCAAATCACAGAAAATCGACATCTTGCAATATCTTGACAAAGACAATACTACGCAATTCGCTTCAAATATTATTTCCTTCTGGGACCTTGAATTTTTAAGATATTTTATTCATTTGAATGTGTGGTGAAGGAGGGAAACGTAAACTGTACATTTTATTCATGTAAAACTCTCATTTTTATAAAATGTCCGGGCCCTTCATGAAAATGTTTCATTTCTTTTCACAATGTATTTGATATTTTGACGCCATTTTGTCTAAAAATGGCGATATATGCAAATGAGCAAAACGGTAAAATTTTGCCATATGAAAGAGCAAACACTCCTACGTCATAGAAAATTCAAAAAGGCCCCTAGCACTTGTTTCAGCGTATTTCAGTATAGGACTATCCTTATAATAATAGAGCATTAACTATGTTATTCTAAAAGATTGTTTAAAACAATTACTGGTATATATATATATTAAAATGTTTATGCATGGACTTTTTGGAACAAAAAAAAATGTATATATTATTTTCTTAAAACATACGTGATCGCGATAAAAAGAACAATTACAGAGAAATTGACAATGACTCCATTATATCATTCTCTCATTGTTTTCTGTGATCACTCTAATAGGTGAAATAGTGATATATAACAAAATACCGAAGTTCTGTGAAATGAAATAGTGATATATAACAAAATACCGAAGTTCCTGTGAAATGAAATAGTGATATATAACAAAATACCGAAGTTCCTGTGAATTTAGTTTCTGCATATGAACATTTCGACAACTTATGTCTCTTCACTGCAGATCAAATTAAAACAATTGGAAATCCATAAACCGAAATTTGTGTAAAATCTGATAAAGAACAATTTAGCAATAAGATCTAAAAAGGAAAGCCAAAATCAGCTAAGGACAGAGCTATGCGGGAGAGAGATACTCCCTTAGGTTTAACAAAATTTTCTTGAAGTTAAATATTTCAATTTTTTAAATTATATATATATTTGTATATATATAATTTAAAAAATGTGATTGATGTGTATATATATATATATATATATATA
>MJUU01020645.1:2372-23558 GCA_002080025.1 Modiolus philippinarum
TTTTTTTTTTTTTTTTTTTTTTTTTTGAGGGTCAAAAAATATAGGGTTTTTTGTGCTGTTTTTGCTTTTTTGATAAAACTTATGCCATTTTTAGGTCTTTTGAGGGTTTTTTGGAGGGTCAAAATTTGTAATAATATAATACTTGAGCGAGGCGCCAGACTCGCTCAAGTATTATATTATTGGCCTTCGTTACATTTGGACCGAAACTCTACGGTGGACCGTTCATGAGTTATACCCCCGCAAAATTTCGTCACATCGTGGAATACGTTTTTCTCGAAAACGGTAAGAGCTAGAAGCCTGGAACCTTTTCCATTCATCTTAGGTGATATGTGTTACATCGAACAATACCAATGTCAAAGGCCATTGGTCACTTTGAACTTTGACCTCAGACCTTGTTATTGGATTAACTCGGAAACCGTAACAGATGGCTGATTAAATGTAACGGAGAAAATGTGTGTCTTGATGAGATCTACATTTGTTACATTGGGTCCGAAATGATTGGACCAACAGTTTGGGGTCTATGGACCAAAAACCGATTTTTGATGTCCGAATTTGGGTTTTTTGCCTATAGCTCAAATACCATTGAAGATACAGACATATATTCAACACATAAAATGTTGAGCAAGAAATGACCTTCAAAATCGGGTCAAGGTCAAAGGTCAAGGTCACAGCCAAAACTCGTATTTCATGCTAAAGAAACAATAAATGTACATATTTACCTTAGAATATTGGTTTTATCCATGAATCAATAATTAGAACATTATGACGCAACATCAGGGAAAGACCTATCAATTGTTCTTCGAACAATTGACATACTAGTTATTCTTCTTCTTCTTCTTCTTCTTCTTCTTCTTCTTCTTCTTCTTCTTCTTTTCTGCCTCATTTTCAGAAAAATGGTTGGACATATCCTTTTCATATTCTGGGACAAAAGTCGGGACCATGTCTAGTTGATAAGATATAAGGAACGGTCGAAAATCTTTTTCCGTTCACGAATTTTCGCCCAAAGTCCGAAAAACACTGTTATGGGATAAACTCAGAAACCATAAGAGATAGCTGAAGAAATGTACGGCAAAAATGTTTGTTAGGTCATGACGGACCTTCGTTACATTTGGACCGAAACTCTACCGTGGACCGTTCATGAGTTATGCCCCCGAAAATTTCGTCACATCTTTAAGTATGTTTTTCTCGAAAACGGTTAGAGATACAAACCTGGAACCTTTACCATTCATCTTAGGTGATATGTGTAACATCTAAAAATACCAAGGTCAAAGGTCATTGGTCACTTTGAACTTTGGCCTCAGACCTTGTTATTGGATTAACTCGGAAACCGTGATAGATAGCTGATTAAATGTAATGGAGAAAATGTGTGTCTTGTTGAGATCTACATTTGTTACATTTGGTCCGAAATGATTGGACCAATCGTTTTGGGTCTATGGACCAAAAACCGATTTTTGATGTCCGAATTTGGGTTTTTTGTCTATAGCTCAAATACCATTGAAGATACAAACAAAAAATGTTCAGCAAGACATGACCTTCAAAATAAGGTCAAGGTCAAAGTTCAAGGTCACAGCCAAAAAAATCGTATTTCATGTTAAAGAATCAATAAATGTACATATTCACCTTAGAATATTGGTATTATCTATGAATCAATAATTAGAACATTATGACGCAATACAGGAAAGACCTATCAATTGTTCTTCGAACAATTGACATACTAGTTATTATTTTTTTTTAATTTTTTTTTTTTTAAGAATTTCATGACTTTAATCAACAACTTGTTGTTAACAAATGTCCTTGGTGGTACAACAATCCCACCAAGGCTCTTCCCTGAATTATTAGTCACTTAACCAAACAAGGGGATTTGGTTTGTGAAGAAGACATGTTAATAACATTTACCATATTTTTGTTAGTGTGTTAATACAAATGTAAAAGCAAAAACTTGTAATTGAAACATTAATTTAACAATACAATATCTCATATTTATTCACAAAAATGAGATTTACTTTAAATATTTTTGATAAATAAAGATAAGAATAAGGATAAGAGCCTTCGTCCCCAAAGTCCAAGGGCACCGAGACAACAGCTCATTTGGCACTGGATTCAAGTTGTCCGGGTGTCCTTGGTCCTTAAGGGACGCCTCGCTCCCCTCTCTATTCGCTTTAATTTGTAATTAATATTTTTCGTAGATTCTTAATAAAAGGGTCATCCAATATTTTCTTATCGGGACATGTATACAATTGTTCTTCAAATTCTTTCTGAAACAAATCGAAAACATTTATATTCTTTGTTTTAAGGTCTGAAATATAATGGCATTTATAAATTTCAAACAATACAACCGTTAAAAAGAGATTTAGCCCATCATATTTTCTACAATTAATTTTATAGCCAAATACCAGGAAATTCATATCTATAACGTGTAATCCGATCTTACATTTATTTAGAATGTCTTTGATGTTTTTCCAAAATAATTTATAATAGGTGCAAGTAATAAAAAAGTGTTCGTAATCTTCTGTTACATTACATATATTGCATTCATTATTGTCAGTGACTTTCCACTTTTCTAAAACGTATTTACAGGGTAAAATAAAATGCAGAAGTTTCCACCGAAAGATTTTAAGTTTATTCGTCCACAAGATAGTAAATATAAAATGCAAAGTATATTTTAATTTTAAAGACAAATCTTCGATTTGTAACCGAGTTTGCCATTTTGAAAATCCTAATGGTTTCTCATATACTTTTAACCTCAATATATTGTAAATTTCTTTTGAAGACATCTTCTCCAAGTCAAATTTTTGTTTTTTGATATTTTCCAAATATAATTTTGTGTTTGTTTGCACTATGGTTTTGAAAGAATCCTCTTGTTTTAAAACAGAAACCCATTTCACCGGAATTGCTTTAATCAATTTTGAATATTCNNNNGAAAACCAGTTTGATAAAGTTGAAAGTTTATTCATTATATAAACCTGGGAAATTCTACCTTGACTGTCGATTAGATCATTGACAAAAACTATATTGTCTTTGATCCAATTTGGATAGATTAAAAATTTCCCCCCTAACTTAATGAATTTATTCCCCCAAATTATTTGTTGCCTGATATCTTTCATTTTTGTTGGTTCTGATTTGTCAATTTGGTTTGCCTTTATCCATGCTTTAACGATTTGTAAATAAAAATCTGGTAGTACATCTTTAATTCCGTTAATAAGATTTAAATTATCAAAATTCATATTAAAAATAATGAAATTAGACCCAAATTTATTAAAGTAGTATTTTGGTATTATTTTCCAATTTGCATTACAGTCATTTGTGTAAATTAATTTTTTAACCCAGCCGATTCTAATTGCATCAATATAATTATCAATATCAATCATTTTCAAACCCCCCTTTTCATAATCCAGACAAAGTGTATTCCGTTTAACTTTTTCCTGTTTTCTGTTCCAAATGAATTTATAAATAGGTGTTTTAAACTTAGATAAATAGGTACTGTCAATGTCGGTAACTGAAGCTACATAAGTAATATTTGGCAAAATCAATGACTTTACTACTGTAATTCTTCCAATCATAGTAAGATTTCTTTTGTTCCAATCATTTACTAATTTTTCAGATTTCAGAAAATATTTTTCTAAATTTAATCTCTTACACTTTTCCTTCTCGTGACCAAAATATACCCACAAGCATTTTATTGGCTCTTGAGTCCATTTTATATTCCCTATCTTCTCTTTGCAGTGTTTTAACCTCCCTAACCACATGCCCTCTGTTTTATTCCTATTTAATTTAAGACCAGATAATGAACCAAATATTTCTATTAAATTAAGTGCACTACAGACTTCTTGCTTTGAACTAACAAAGACAGAAGTGTCATCTGCTAACTGGCTAATTTTCAGACTATGTGTTTTCCCGTCAACTTTTATTTGAATTCCCTTTATATTTGTATCTTGTCTAAGTCTACATGCTAGTATTTCTACAGCAATAATGAAAAGTATACAACTTGCTGGACACCCTTGTCGGATCCCGCGTTGTATGTTAAAGGGACTTGAAATCCATCCGTTATTTAGTATACATCCTTTTATATCCTTATACAGTGTTTTTATCCAACTTATAATCGAATTTTGAAATCCAAATTTAATTAAAGATTTATACATGAATTCCGATTCTAAAGAGTCGAAAGCTTTTGAAAAATCAAGAAATAAAATAGCCCCATCCACATTGAATTTATCTGAATAATCGATTATATCTTGAATTTGTCTAATGTTAAAACCTATATAACTATTACGAATGTAAGCATTTTGGTCATTGTGTACTATCTTATATAGAATTGGTTTTATTCTTTGTGCTATTGTATAGGCAATAATCTTTGTATCAACATTAAGAATTGTAATTGGACGATAATTATCAAGAACAAAAGGGTCATCTTTTTTATAAATTAGTGTAATTAACCCCAATTTTTGTAGAGCAGTTAATTCTTCATTTTCATAACATTTATTGAAAACACTTACTGCAAAAGAATCAAGATATTTCCAGAAGGTTCTATAAAATTCTACGGATAGACCGTCAATCCCAGGAGATTTGTTTAATTTCATACTAAACACAGACTTTGTACATTCCTCAATTGAAAATTTACCCTCTAAATTACGTCCGTCATTTTCTGATAAAATACAATCAACATTTGTATTTTCTATATATTCATTTATTTTCTGAACATCAGGGTTTTGTGATGCATACAGATTACTGTAATAATTTTTTTCTATATCCAAAATTTTGTTTTGTTCATGAACTAAATTTCCTTGATCATTTTTTAAAGAAGTAATGTTTTTTTTTCTTTTCTGCCTCATTTTCACAAGAACGGCTGGACATATCCTTTTGAAACTTTAGGACAATGATCTGGACCATGTCTAGTTGTAAAGAAATAGGGACCGGTCGAAAATCTTTTTTCGTTCAGGAATTTGCGCTCAAAGTCCGAAAAACATTGTTATGGGATAAACTCAGAAACCATAAGAGATAGCTGATAAAGAATAATAGCAAAAATGTTTGTTAGGTCCTAACGGACTTTCGTTACATTTGGACCAAAACTCTACGATGGACCGTGCATGAGTTATGCCCCTTGAAAATTTCGTCACATCTTTAAGTACGATTTTCTCGAAAACGGTAAGAGATAGCAACCTTGAACCAACTCCATTCAAGTTAGGTGATATGTGTTACATCTGAAAATATCAAGGTCAAAGGTCATTGGCCACTTTGAACTTTGACCTAAAACCTTGTTATAGGATTAACTCAGAAACCGTAACTGATAGCTGATAAAATGTAACGGAGGAAATGTGTCTCTTGTTGAGATCTACATTTGTTACATGGGGCCAAAATTATCGGACCAACCATTTTTGGCCTCTGGGCCAAAAACCGATTTTTGGTGTCCGATTTTGGGTTTTTGCTTATAGCTCAAATGCCATTGAAGGTACAACAAGACATTCATACAAAAAATGTTCAGGAACACGTGACCTTCAAAATGAGGTCAAGGTCAAAGGTCAAGGTCACAGTCAAAAATATCTTTTTATGCTTAAGAATCAATTAATGTACATATCAAGCTTGAAGTGTTGATTTTAGTTATGAATCAATAATGAGAGAACATTATGATGCAACTTCTGGGAAAGACCTATCAATTGACATACTAGTTTCTAATTTGTTGGTTTCAGATTGTTCTCATAATAATTAGTTGTCTGGAGGGTTACACCGACTTACAAAATATTTTGATTTCTTTAGTGTGGTTCTTTTATCAAATTTTGAAGTAATGACTCGTAAATCGGGGTATTAACGAAATTACCGAATAGAAATGTCAAAGTCCAAGAGGCAAATAGGCAAATACAGAAATGGGGCATTTTTCTAAGAAATGTTTTGTGTTTAGTGACTAAAACAATAATCCTTGCTTCGCTGCATGACTTTTGAGGCTTAAGAATCAACGAAGTGAAGAAATAAAAATAAAGTACTCATCATTACAGTACATAAAAACATGTTTTCATAAATACTTATAATATTTATCAGTATATGTATGACTTTAACAATAATGTTCACAGTAAGTGATATAGATCTTTTATTAAGTTCTATGGTTTCAACTCGGGCGGGTTTGCGGATATTGTAACTTAGTATATGAGGTCTGTGCTTTCAAGTATCCAGGTCGATCTGCTTTGTAAAGTCAAAAATGAATAATCAGCGTTTATTTGTGTCAAATTATTTTCCATAAACCATAACATTCCCTTACCGATATCTTTTGGTGTTCTTTATAAACGGCATAATCGTAAAAAAGGACGACTTAAAGAATCCTTTCAGAATGCAAAATATATTTCTACCAATGCGTCCATTAAATTGTTAAATATTCTTTTAAATGAATAATCCACTGAAATAAATTTTCCACATTTCTTGGAGTAAGAAATAAATCACAAATTTTCCTTGAATGGAGTATATGGCTGTATTTACAGACACCAATCTTTCGGGTCATAGTAATGAAAGCAAAATTTATAGTCACATTATCATTATTCTATTTAGATAAAAACTTGAACACAAGCCCGGGTATCCGAAAAGATTTCCACAAATTTAATTTTCTGAATAAATATGTATTTGCTAATATAAATCAAGAAAAAAATTTGAAAAGTTCACCGTAAGATTTTTCATCTATTGTTCATAGAAATACCCATATATTATAAGTCTTCAATTCTGTTCAGAAATCACCATGATGCATATCCTACTGAACTGCATGAATTAGTCCTTAATGTGTCAGATTTCGGAACTCCTCTGTTTTTTCCAGTTCAGTGGCTCAGAGAATTTTGCAATTTTGCACACTAACCCCCACTTTTATTTCATAAATGGCTTCTGTAGGTCAAATTAATACACCTGACAAGTTTTTGTTAAGTTCTTGATACACTTCTTAGCTTTAAGGCAAATTTGGATTGTTCGTTCTTTTGATTAGCGGTTCTTTAAGTCAAATTTGGGTAATAACAAAATTACCCACACAGTTGTAAAGAGCCGAAGTCCACGAGACAAAAAGGCAAATCAAGTGGAAACCACCGGAAAAATTGTTGACCGCAACAGTCCTGACTTGGTACAAGCATTTCGATGGAAATAGTGGATTAAACCGGTTTTATGGCGATCCAAACCTCCCCTTCCATTGCTATTGAAAGGTCATAGACAGTTAAAGAAATGATAAAAAAAAGTCCTAATGTTAAATTAAGGGAAAATGAAGAGAAATCTATTTCCCGCCAAATTTTAATGTCTTGTTTCTCCATTGACCTATATATTTCTTTTTATCATTTCAGTTAGTCTGCAACGCCAAGTAAATCAAAATGTGTTTCAAGAACCCCTGATATCGACATTAGGAGTGAGCTCCTTAATTGCCAAACTGCTTCATAGAAACTTGTAGATCTAAATATGAGATCATAATAATCATAATGATAATAAACATGCACTATTATGTAAATTTATGTAAATTCTAAAACCTAAGGATTAACTCCGTCCATCGTAGTTTTGTCCTTACCTATATTTGATATTACTGATTATTCGGATTTCGTTTGGTTTTATGTATTTTAAACGTTTTTTGAAATTATGGATTTCATTTGTTTGGGTTCTAGTGCTGCTGACGAGGAATTAATTTCCGAAATGGCTATACAGCTCATTAAAATTATTGCAGTGAGAGTTAACATATGTGTTAGGGTCTCATGTTCATTTACTCCATATCCTTTCGTAAAACTAAGTGTTGATTTGCAGGACAAAAAAAAATAAATAAAATAAAATAATGATAATAAAAAAAATAAAAAAATTGTCAAAACATTGCTGAAGAGACAGTTTCTTTCAAATTCTTCTAAATGAAAATCCTGTTATTATATTTCACCAAAAACTAAGATGAAAGATCCTTCACACATATGACTTAAAACAAAATTTTATAAAAATTCACCGTACTATTTTTTTCCACAATGTGAGGAAAACTGAATACAATATCATAATATTTCTAATTGTTGTATGTCAGGTTGAAATAATTACCTGCCTTTCCAAATATCTGATTTCGTTTAGTTATTATACGTTGTATTTTAAGATACAATATAAAACCTGGATATTTTAATATGCAATATGAATGTAAAAAAATGGATAACAGGAAACACCTACAATGGCTGAAAATTATATTAACATGCCACAATCTGCTATGGAACTACACATGAAGAACACGAATAAGACAAAAGTAGACAACGATAGGAACTCGGGACTGCCGGACTTGGTACCGGCACTAGCAAAAGTCAGCGTTAGGGTTAAACCGGTTTATTGGTACCCAAACCTCCCCTTTATCTGTCCCGATTTCCTATAGTTTAATAAACATACGAATAAAACCCAATACAGGTAGACTACTAACACCATGACCACAATCTTGTGAAGAAAGAAAAAAAAAAAACGTAATTTTGAAAGATGGGTCAA
The DNA here is from genome assembly GCA_002080025.1 of Modiolus philippinarum. NCBI lineage: Eukaryota > Metazoa > Mollusca > Bivalvia > Mytilida > Modiolidae > Modiolus > Modiolus philippinarum. The sequence goes on from MJUU01020645.1 coordinate 10,818, forward strand.
GGGTTGCTCGCCGCTAAACTACCGACTAGCTGAAGGAGCCTAGTCTGCTGGTAGAACAATGTCGCAATACGGAAGAAAAATCAAGCTCAAAACTCCCCGAAGGGTTAGGTAAAAAATCATCATTAGTTTCAGTAGACATCGGCAGTATGAGTGAGAGGCCAGTGTGTGTGCAAAATTTTCAGGTCATTAGGTCTCAAAGCTAATTTAACGGATGCAAGCAGAATATCTTGTCGATATCCCCTATTACGTAAAGAATGTAAGTTACGTCCCAGCTTTTCTGGAATTTGAATCAACTTCTGGCATTTTTAACAACATTTCTGTAAAAACGAGGATTAGATATGTCCTTAGTAATAAGCTGTTTACGAGTAACGCCATATTTAGACATCAAATGTTCATATCTATTATAAAACTTCTTAAATGTATTCAACAACTTATGAAATCTGTAACCCTGTTGTAAAAGTTTGGCTGTGATAGTAAGGTTACGTTCATTAAAATCGTCAAGAGTGGAACAAACTCTTGCGAATCGTACCAGTTGAGAAATATACACCGGGTAGGATGGAGCTAGAGGGATGTCGCCGTCAAGAAAAGGGAAATTAGTGATAGTGAAATCAAAATCATCCCGTTTATCAAATATTTTAGTTTTTATTTAACCTGAGTCAATAATGATAGTTAGATCAAGAAAAGGGCAGTATTTAGAATCATTATTTTAGTTGTTGCGGGTAAATAATGTCTACGTGATCTAAAAACTGGGGATTATCAATAGTGAGGATATCGTCAATATAACTGCTGTTATCATTGAAAATAGAAATAAGTTTATCACTGTTTGGTATTGTTCCGTTTTGAATTTTTTTCATGAAGTCTCGTTCGTAACAGAAAAGAAAAAGATCTGCAATTAGAGGTGCACAATTTGTACCCATGGGAATGCCTATGACCTGTTTATAAATAGTGTTCCCAAAACGAACAAAAATATTGTCCAGTAAAAGATGTATTTTATTAAAAAAAAAGTACAGTTTCGTGATTTAATGGATATTTTATTCTTATTTATAATTATTATTATAAACCTGGTATTTTATTCATCTCAACAAGTAATTTTCATATAAAAAGCAATTATCTTACTCCAGGTCTTCTACCATAAAAACTGTTTTTTTTTAAGTTGTTTAAAGATAAAAAAAAAGTTGCTTTAAAAATACAAAATGGCACAAGGAACACGAAAATAACCTTTTTTGTGCTTCATATTCAATGTTTACTTGTACGCTACATATACACGGATAGGCATATTTCCGTGGAATTTTATGGGGACCGGTAAAGTACATTATCTATTAATTTTCTCTTGTTCTCATTTCTGTTTTTCCATCACAATGGTTCTTCTTTCGTTCTTTTTGCACATTTACCACGTGCTGACGCTAGGGATAAAATATTTGCAAAAAACCCAAATCTGTGTTTAAATGACAATAAAGACACAGCGCCCATTATAGAACAGTTGAGACAAAAACCTGACATGTTTTCTGAAAATCTGTATAATTCATGTTGTTTGTTTGTATTCGGTTTAACGAAACTTTCGACAGTAATGTCATGGCAGCAAGTTTTAGTGATTGAGGAAGCCGACCCGGTGAGAACAACCGACCTCGTTAATACATTTCGAAAATTATAAAAATAAGACCTTTTCTTTCCTAAATGATATCAAGGCAAAACATATTGAGGAGAAAAGACGTTTGAGTGTTGATATTATCTGAGAGAAAAAAAAATCCCCCCACCCAATTCTTTTTTGAATTTTTTTCCAAACTTTGTATATGTATTGTATTAATTTATGATGAAATACCTGCAAAATTTCATTTTTTTACAAACCTTTTTTAGAATGAAATTTTAAATGGCATACTCTACGCGTGTTTGCATACAAAAGTTAATAAGAGCTGTTTTTACATGAAATAAATTTTGATTTTGTTCACATATGTTTTTTTAATAATCATGTCATAATTCCAAACATGTCCAAATTTCACGAACTTTGTTTAAAAATAATGAAGATATGAATCATTTGATACATCTTTAAGAGGTAGTGTCAAAATAACATCGTTCAGTTTCCTTAATTTTTGCAATTAATTGTTTCATTTTGACATGTAGACCATTTTCATATTTACGCAAGGCAAGATGTTTTTGCAAGTTCTTCAAAGGGTGTAATCCTTTGACATGTGACAGCGGGATTATCGATCCACTGGAAGTAAGAAATTCCTGTAAACTAATTCTTTTTCTTTTCGGTAAATACCTGAATATTTTGGAATAATTTTCCAACAAAAATCAAGTGCTTACCGCGGCCGATACCGATAGCAAATTTGATCTGGCAATTTACTATCACCGCTTGTTGTTTTTGGAGCATTAAACCAGTATGTCGGATTGATATATCATAAAAAAACTAGTTCAGTTCGGGTCCATAACCTTAATCTACCAGTTATCAACCAATCAGTAATCTATATAAATTTTCATGTTATTTCATCAATAGGCTATCATAGAACAGAAGAGGTATTTTATTGAAAGCAGGTCTTCATGTTGATTTTAGGGTTTCCAATATTCACCGCCTTTCATTTCATGTTGAGTTTAGGGTTTCCAACATTCATCATCTTTCATTTCATGTTGGTTTTAGGGTTTCCAATATTCACCGTCTTTCATTTCATGTTGATTTTAGGGTTTCCAACATTCATCATCTTTCATTTCATGTTGATTTTAGGGTTTCCAATATTCATCATCTTTCATATTGATTTTAGGGTTTCCAACATTCACCGTCTTTCATTTCATGTTGATTTTAGGGTTTCGAATATTCACCGTCTTTCATTATTTTTTTAGATTACAAGTATCAGTCTCTAGCAAATGCCAGTCAGGTAATGTATCTAATGAATAAACAATTAAAGAATAAGGAGTAAATGCACATGATACAAAGTTTCTACAATTCAATTGTCGAACAAAGCAAAGACACAACGCTTTTATTGTTGTTCTATATCTTTAAGTCACCAGGAAACTGCGCTCATACATTTTTGTAAGTTTGAGCGATTTTTTTGTTTGTTAGTGTACATATTGGTTTATGTTCAAACAACAAAATACTGAAGTTACTGTTAATTCATTTTCCGCATATGCACATTTCGACAAATTATGTCTCATCAGTACAGATCAAACCAAACATTTGGAAGTCCATAACCGAAAACGTTTAAAAGCTGATAGAGAACAAATAACCTAAAGGATCTAAAATAGAAAAACCAAAATACAGTTAAGGGTTGGTAAATACCCTCGGGGACTAACAGTTCACCAGCAGAGGCATCGGCCCAGGGGTAATAATCAACAAAAACCGAAGTTACGGTTAATTAATTTTCTGCATACACTACAAATTGAACTGAACCGATATATTACTCTTATCTTCCTCTTATAATGGGAACAACATTTTTCGAAAAGGCGTCTGGTTTCGGAATTCTATGAACGCACCTGACATCAGGCTACAATACATATCATTTGAAAACCAAATTTGTTGTTTATCCGGTTTTTCATCAAATTTGGTCATAACTCTTACGGGACTTTTGGAGAACCCCTTGCGTCGTTTACGTTCGCGTCTTGGTCATATATCTCTGCATTTTAACCTTGTAGGGTCATAAAACTTTGTATGCAGATACATCTTGGGTTAAATCACAGTCACAAAGAATATTGGGTCTCTTTGACTTATATTTTCCGCTTGTTTAATTTACATTCAAGTTTATGATTGGTTCATATCTCAGTCACTATACAAGATAGAATAGTGTAGTCTTGCATATGCATACATCTTTGATGTCTGAAAAAGAAAGGAAATGGGGTAAATGTCAAGGCGACAACATCCCATATCCAGGTTAAAACGACAAAAAAAACAAAACATCTAGGGGTCACCATATGGTCTTCAACACAGTGAGGAACCTCACACCATATAGTAAGCCCTAAGTGGCCCCGAAAAGGTAAAAAAGTGAATAAATCAATGGAAACAAACCACATCCAATAACCCAAATATCAAGAAACTAAAATTTATAAGAAGACAAGGACAAGCCAATGACCAACATATTTGGTATGTCCGCATCCAGTCAAAATTAGACATTTACGGTTGATTGATTTACATTCAAGTTTTTGGACAAGTTCAGATCTCAGTCACTCTGCATGGTAGGATCATGTTACCTTGCATATGCATGCATCTCTGATGGTAGATCAGCATCCAGGTAAAATTAGGTCACTTTGACCTATATTTTCTGCTTGATTTATTTACATTCAAGTTTTTGGTCGAGTGCAGACTTGGTAGGATAACGCAACCTAGATGACTTTGATTTTGACTTTCCAATTGTGAACTTTCCCTTTCTCTGCAGCAATATACCTGCATCCCCAGCATATGGAGTATATATTTCACAATTAATTCGTAACTGTAGAGCGTGCAGTACATACAGTGACTTTGTGGAAAGAGGAAAAGCACTGTCACAAAAACTGCTGAGTCAGGGATATGTTCAGCCTTTGTTACTTTCGTCCCTTCAGAAATTCTATGGCCGTCACCACGACATCATAGATAGATATGAAATGTCAATGTCACAAATAAAAACTGACATTTTCAGCTAGATTCGCGTCTTCCCGGATTTGACATTACCGGTTTTGACTTTACCCTGGATTGACCCACTGACAGTGTGACGGGTGCTGTGCACAGAGCAGGACATGCTTACCCTTCCGGAGCACCTGATGTCACTCTTGTTTATTGAGAGTTCACACTGTTAGTGCTTTAGTTTTTTGTGTTGTATATGTAATATTCGTATGTTTTGTGGGCATGTGGTGTCTTTGGTCTTCCGTCTTTGGTGTTCTTGCTTTTGCCTTGTCTCTGGACTTTGATTTGTGTAATCTTGTGCTTTGTTCCTTCGGTATTCTACTGCCGTTTATTTGACGTACATTTTACGCTTGATTGATTTACATTTAAGTTCATGGAGCAGTTCAGATCTCAGCCTGGCAAAATTGGTTGACTGTGACAATGTGCAATAACGAGGCGACTTTTGTAATTTCTGATTGTCTATGTTTTTTAAATGAATGTCAAAGGTCAATCTTCTGACATTCCGGTAAACTCATTTTAGTCACTTTAATACAATAATATAATATTTGACTACTGATGACAATTTGGACCACCTTTATACAAAAAAAAAGTTTCACAGAGCGTAAATATATAAAAGACTTCTCCTCTACATTTGTTAAATTGCCCAGACCTTTTAACTGTTGAGATCAATTCAAGGACATACTCAAGGACATACTCTATAGATATTTTAAGTCATAAGAAACCGGGACTTAAACGATCATGCATCTAAAAATAATGATCATTGACCTTAAAATTGCCTTAAATTCTCAGATTGCCCTACCGTCATACACAAAAGTAGTCTCTTGTTAGTAAGACAACCACAAGATCACATACAATGTGGTAGAATTTTCTTTAGGTTAAAAAAATGCATTTTTATATTTATTTTGATATTTAAAGCATTTTTTTTTATACTTTTTTGTATTTTTGTGCTCTTTTCATATTGTTCCTAAATTTTGTTCACATAGGTACATAAAAAAATAAATAACTATTCATGAAAACGCGTTTTAAAACATTTAATAATTTCTTTGGTAACATGTACATGTTCAAACGCATTCTATAAATCATATGGCAGTGATGATACACTTCATAGACCAAAACAACTGAACTATGTACTAGACGAGCTTTTCTTATAATTCTGATTCATCGTCATCTATATTCATATTGACATCGCATTCAACTGAAGTTCTGCTGACTTGCATATGCAGATTAAATCTTTCAGAAAACAGAAAACATTTCCAGGTAAACGGACCTTTAGCTCCTTTCTACCAACAATAACCGGTGAGCTACATGGTGGTTTGTTAATGTCGTTAGACATAAGAATTTGCGTTTCACAACAAGCTTAGAGTAAAGCATGCTACTTATAACGAATCCCAGTTGATTCGACTCCCACCTATTAAGTCAGTTTTTCATCTGCATGTTCTTAGGGCATGAAATTAGACTAAATAACAAAATACCGAAATTACTGTGAATTTAGTTTCTGCAAATGCGTATTTCGACAACTGATGTCTCTTCATTGCAGATCAAATCAAACTATTTGGAAATCCATAAACCAAAATATGCGTAACAGCCGATAGACAACAAATTTACAAACAGGATCTCAAATGCAAAGCCAAAATTAGCTAAGGACAGTGCTATTCGGAAGGGAGATACTCCTTAGTTTTTAACAGTTTCTAAAATTTAGATTTTGCAAGTTTTCAATTAATTAAAATAATACAAAGAAAGAACCCCAACCCAGGTCGTGTGGTCTTTGGAACATTTATTTGATGTGATGCCTTGGCAATGTTCATCATCAGGAGTTCCAGCCATCAAAAAGAGTAAATTGTTATGTATCTGTGGTATAGACTATAGAAAGGGCTCAACGCCTTACGATCTGGCTTTTTTGTTAAAATATTAATAATTTCTACTAGTATGAATAATTAATTATGTCCCAGCTTCGTATGTTAATGGGTAATGTATTACCATCCAAATGGGTTTCAGGTATTTCAATAAAGGTAATATTACGCCCTCATATTGATTAAATAACGTTTTCATAGTTTCAGTTGATTTATTTTAGGAGTGAAGGTGTCACAATATCTTATAAATCCTTGCGTCTGTTGTAAGCAAAAATGGGTTTATTTTCAAATAATAATTTACATTCATCATTTGTCTGCATTTCTGACCAATGTTTAAGTAAGATTTGTTTAAGATTTCGCACACGTGGGTTATATTTAGAGGAAAAACCCATACGATGCATATCATTTTTACTTTTGTGTCGAAGTTCTGCCAATATCTACGACTTTCATTTGTATTTCATTCACCTCGTGATGAGAATAACCTCTATTTTACAGACGATTTGCAAATTGATAGTATTACTCTTTGAGGTCATCCTGGTCATTAGGGCATCTTTTATAGCGTAAAGATTCACCCTTGATGAGCGATTTAAATGTTGATTTAGGATGACTTTCTTTTTAGCTCACTTGGCCTAAAAGGCCATGTCAGCTTTTGCCATCACTGCGTCCGTCGTCCGTCTGTGGTCTGTCAACAATTTCAAAAAGATTCTCCTCTGAAACTGCTGAGCCAATTGTAACCAAATTTAGCCTGAAGCATCAGCAGGGTATGCAGTTTCAAAATTGTGTTCGATTAGTCCGAAGACCAAAAACATGGCTGCTGTTACTAAAATAGAACATAGAGGTAAATTGCTGTTTTGTTTTACAAATAACCCAAAAACCGATACAGATATAGTAAAATCTGACGATGTAAAAGTGATCAGCATAGCAAGATCTGCCTGCCCTGCAATTTTGAAGAAAATCTGAAAACCCGTCTTGGAGTTATTGCCCCTTTTCCGTAAAATTTGTACATTTTTTATTTTTTATTTCAAAAAATTTAACAGATAGAGGTCAAGTGTATATTGCAAAACGGTTCAACATATCAAGATCTAAAAGGCTTGAAATTTTGTAGAAAATCAAAAAACCGTTGTAGGAGTTATTGCCCTTTTTCAAGGAATTCTCAAAATTTCATATTTTTCGTCTTTTATTTCCAAAACTATAGAAGATGAAGGTTAAGTGTTAATTGATAAAATGTTTGCCATGCTGTGTGGATTTCAAAACTGGTGTTAAAAAATTGTTCGTTGACCGCCATTTTCAAAATGGCCTAAAAAAATGGCGGGAAAATTCAACATTATCGGATTTCAATGAAAGTGGGTTTCAAAATAACCCTAACCCTAACCCTAACCCTATATCGAAGTTGCGACTTCAAAACCGGCTTTGAAAATTGTTCGTTGACTGCCATTTTCAAAATTGCCAACAAAAAGTAGAGAAAATTCAACATTTTCCGATTTCAATGAAACTTGATTTCCAAATAGTTATTGATGTCGAAACTTCAAAACTGATGTTAAAATTTGTTCGCTTACAGCCATTTTCAGAATGGCTGCCAAATATGGCGTGAAAATTCAACATTGTCCGATTTCAATGAAATTTGATTCCAAGTGGATATTGATGTTGCGACTTCAAAACCGGTGTTGAAAATTTTTCGTTGACTGCCATTTTCAAAATGGCCGCCATAAAAGGTGGGAAAATTCAACATTGTCTGTTTTCAATGAAATTTGGTTTCCAAATAGATATTGATGTTGGGACTTCAAAACCGGATTTGAAAACTGTTTGTTTAGTGCCATTTTCAAAATGGCCACAAAAAAGGCGGGAAAATTCAACATAGTCTGATTTCAATGAAACTTGGTTTCCAAAAAAATATTGATGTCGTAACTTAAAAATATGGTGTTGAAAATTGTCGTTGACTACCATTTACAAAATGATGTCTCAACTTCAAAACTTGTGTCGAAAGTGGCATTAGCAAGAAATATAGTTAAACATGATCAGACTTGAAATACAGTTCAAGATATTGGTGGTTTTCGAACTACCAAAGTTTGAGGGACTGAAGTTCAACTGTATAACTTACAATGTTAGCTTGATTGCGGCAACTGAAGCCAGGTGAGCGAGACAGGCTCCTGGGAGCTTCTGGTTTTGTGGCCAGCATCGAAGTAGTGGCTACTGGGTCGGTGAATACCCACGGGGACTTACAATCCACCAACAAAGGCATCTACTCAGTGGTAATAGATAACAAAATATCGAAGTAACTGTGAATTTAGTTTCTGCATATGCGCATTTCGACAACTAATGTCTCTTCAGTGCAGATCAAATCAAACTAAATTATTGTGCTAGTGGTCTTGAACTTTGTATGAGGAATGAGTAAAACTCATTGTTGAAGGCCTCATGGTGACCTCAAGATGAAGATTAACAATAAGAAGCGTTTTTTCTTTGCTTGGTTCTACCATGTATTTGTAGAGACGTTGGTTCATGTCCTCTCATTGTTTATAATTATAGTTGTCTAGCCACACTTCCAAGCCACCTATTAGGTCATCAATTTGGGGCAAACTAAAGTTCCTAAACCAGTATTGTTAACCGGGAAAATATCTTCCGATTTGCTACAAGATTTAATCTGCACATATAAAGGTAGAAACTTTTGTGTGTATATGGCAAACAAAATTTACCAAAATGCTGAGCAAATACAGGTTTTACTCTGGTCTGCTATAGCAAATTTGAGTTTCCTCTTATAAATGCGTACATATCTCAGCATCCAATGAGTTTTTGAAGCTAAACTCATGTTTAGTCAAACAAAGTGGGTCTTCCTCAACGAAACTTGGTTTTCCCGCCAGCAATCTCTAGTTCCCTGCAGCAAATGGTAGCTTTTCTTTAAAAAGAGGAGTCATAAGTTGTCGAAATTACCATATGCAGAAACTAAATTTACAGGAACTTCGGTATTTTACTATAGAACGTTTAGCATCCTATAAATTTCCGAAGCTAAAGCTAAAGTTTCCTCAAGCAAAATAGGGTTTTTAGACGGATTAAATTGGATATTTATTGATTTTTAGCTGACGTTTTCTATTAGTTACAGAAGTTTTACGGTCGACATCACGATCTTGTGGATCGCTATGGGATATCTATTTCCCAGATTTCCCTCTACAACTAGAGTTTTTTTATCCTCTATCGGATTTGACTTTACTACCGGAGTTGACTTGTTCAACACGGCAGGTGTCTTATAAGAAGCAGGAGATGCTTACTCTACCGGTACACCTGATCTCACCCACGGATTTTATTGGGTCCGTGTTGTTCATCTGTATGTGTGTCTCCATTTTTCTTTTTTGTCCCGTACTCAAGTGGTGTCCTTGTTTCTTAGTGTTTCCGATGTTGCCATTGTCCATGGATTTTGATTCCATTCTTTTGATTGACGGTTCGGTTCTCACTTACTTTACAGTTCAATAAAGTTGAAGAAACAGACATGTGTGTTCAAATGAAAATGCATATCTTATTATATATATAACTTGATTATATTTTGTGCAAAACCTCTCACTCCATTGTCCACAGTTTTTGGCAGTAGACTACTACATGTATTTCTATGAGAAAATTTAACCGCCATCTTAAAACCCCCCTGATTCAGAAATTCAATGAATACTGTGTGTTTTATGTATTTCTTCGAGGAAACTTACGTTTGCTGTGAGGAATAAGAGTTAGGTCAAGGACACCTAGACAGTTTTTTCTCTCTGAGGAAACAACGCAGTAGAATACCGACGGAACAAGGGAAGTAATAATTACAAAAATCAAAGTCCAAAGGCATGGCAAAAACGGCAACAAAGAAAAAACAAAGACACAACAAGGACATAAGACAACCACAAGGCACGGAAATAAAAAGACGACATTAAAAACTTTAGCACTCATTGCGTGAACTCCCAAGAAAATCGGGAGTGACATCAGGTGCTGCGGAAGGGTAAGTATGTCCTGCTCCACTAAGCGACACCCGTCACACGATCAGTGAAGGTCTCATTGTGACTTCAAGATGAAGAACAACAATGAAAGCATTGTTCCTTTGCTTGTTTTTAACCATGTATTTGTAGAGACATTGTCTCGTGTGCATTTACTCCATATCATTTCATGCACCATTTATTGTTTTGAAAGTTCTAAAACCCATCTTAGTAGGAGGAAACTTGGCTTTAGCTTCAGAAAGGCATCAAATGCTTTGCTTTTGTCGCGTTACCTGAAGAAAATTAGAGATTGGTCCAAGAAACCCAGGTTTTCTCACACGAAAACTGGGTTTCTCTTCATTTTGGTGAATTTTGCTTACAATACGTGTATCATGAGAAGAACTTTGTCCTTGTTTATGTACTAAAAGTAAAATAATTATGCCAATATGAATGATGACTATGAATCTGAATGATATTGAAAAATGGTAGACTACACAGAGTAGAAATAATAACTTATGATGTTCATCATCGCTGACACTTAATTTGACCAATGCGTTGTACATGTTACTTCTTCTCCAATAAAAAAAAAGTACTGAAAAAAGAAAGCAAAAATATATAGATTTTGAAAAATTCTTTTTTCATTAATAAGTATTGAAACTTATGAAAACAAAATAATAAAACCATATATTTAAAAAACGAAATTACAAAAAAACTTGTAAAAAGTATCAGAAAATTCCCCAAAATATATACATTTATACATTTTTTTTAAACTTCAAAATTAAAAGTCTGTCATATTGTCTGTGACCTTGACCTTGTCTTGGTTTGAAGGGTTCAAATGACATTATATATTTCTTTTAACTTGCAACAGACTATTTTAATTTATGCCAGTCGATAATTCTGAGATTAAAAGTCAACCTTTTGGTCAATTATGAGCGTAATTGTCAGATGTATGACCAGTAGAGTCTCGGTTTCGAATGACTAAGACATCTTTATAGTATGTCGTTGGAAGTTATTTCAATTTCAAAGTTTAAAAGGTCAAGGTCATTTTACAGACTGCTTATGTAGGAGGCAAGACATGTTTTTGACCTCATTTATAAATCCTCACCCTTTGAGTCTATTCATGTGAAAAGGTGGTCAAAATTGTTATCAATGGTTCATTATTATATTTTTGTAGACATGTGTAACAATTTAAGGTGTCTCAGTGGTATTATTCCGCCATGTTTGTTTAATACTTGTTCATTTAGGTTTCATTCATTAAGAAATTTAACAAAATAGTTATCTAAAATGTAAAGAAAGTTCCGAAGTATTAAACATTTTTATTCCTTACAACTTTTACGACATTTTCATTACAAAAAGGTGAACTAAACACATGTGCTTTAAATCTGTTGCTGGATTTACAGAACACAGAAATTATGCAAGGGAGGTAATTTGATAAAATAATTTCATATAGATATCACTAGAGAAATTAACATTTTGCAATTTATCTCTCTTATTTCAAAGGTGACCCCTAATTTTTATTTTTTTATGTTAACTATACAATGATCTCAAAACACGTGCAAAGTATGAATAACATCTATAATCATTTTGCCTAACATTTCTATGTAAAATCCTTAAATTTTCAATATCAGTTTTTGCGCGTAAATGCACAGTGACCCCCCAAATTTCATTTTTATTTTTAGGCGCAGAAGAAATTCTGCGGCTTATGCTGTCGTATAGGACGATGAGGGCCAGAAATCCACCAGGTTAAATAACACCCAATATATTTCATTCTTAGAATTCATGGATTCCTTGCATACGCACTCTTGAATGCAAAAATTACAAACAAACAGATTATATTTTCTAAAACAGTATCGAAATAACAACAATTAAAATGTTGTATTATTGTATATTTCACTCCACCATTTGGGATTATATTGGTAGATAATGCTATGAAGTCGCGGAAGCATAATAATCAACGCGGATAAATAATGAAATAGTTCTATCATACCACGTGTATATATTATATAAATACTATGTCTTCATCAGGTAATAGGTCGTGTGTAACAGATATTGCTGTACATTCATCAGTTAAACAGTTGTGTGTAACATCATCAACAATAAAATGCATATGCAGAAAGTAAATTCACAGTAACCTCGGTATTTAGTTATACATGTACATCTTACTCCAACATATGGGATAAGGCATTTCTACCGTGTGTCACTCAACCTTGAATTTAATCGACGACTGAGAGTTTTGATTACACAAGTGCATTTTTTTTTCAGACTAAATGTAAAAGGATAGCGTGTAAGTCGTGTTTTTATTGACAAAAATTCAACTTGTTATTTACAACAATATTCCAACGTGTATACTTGTGCCACTTTGTATGAA
>MJUU01020645.1:35086-52069 GCA_002080025.1 Modiolus philippinarum
CCCCCCCCCCCCCCCCGGAAAATTCAACAATTCAACATTGTCCCACTTCAATGAAATTTGGCCTACTTCAATGAAATTTGGTTTCCAAATAGAAATTGATGTCGCTACTTCAAAACTGGTGTTGAAAATTGTTTGTTGACTGCCATTTTCAAATGGCTGCCAAAAAAGGCGGGAACATTGTTTATTTCAGTGAAGTTTAGTTTGCAAATAGATATTGATGTCACAACTTCAAAACTGATGTTAAAAATTGTTCGTTGACCGCCATTTTCAAAATGGCCGCAATAAAAGGCGGGAAAATTCAACATTGTCCGATTTCAATGAAATTTGGTTTCCAAATAGGTATTGATGTCGCAACTTCAAAACTGATCGTTGATTGCCATTTTCAAAATGGCCGCCAAAAAGGGCGGGAACATTCAACATTGTCCGATTTCAATGAAATTTGGTTTCCAAATAGGTATGGATGTCACAGCTTCAAAACTGATGTTAAAAATTGTTCGTTGGTCGCCATTTTAAAATGTCTGCAAAAAAGGGTGGGAAAACGTAACATTGTCCGATTTCAATGAAATTTGGTTTCCAAATAGGTAAGAATATATAATGATGTTGCAACTTCAAAACTGATGTTAAAAATTGTTCGTTACTGTAATCATATTTTATTAAATAATTCATTATATACATACACAAACACAATAATGTAGAACAATATAACAATGCAATTGGAATTATTAAATAGGATTCGGAAACAAGTTGAAAAACTTATATTAATCCGTTTTGTGTTTGTTCGTTGACTGCCATATTCAAAATAGCCGCCAAACCCCCCCCCCCNCCTACTTCAATGAAATTTGGTTTCCAAATAGAAATTGATGTCGCTACTTCAAAACTGGTGTTGAAAATTGTTTGTTGACTGCCATTTTCAAATGGTTGCCAAAAAAGGCGGGAACATTGTCCATTTCAGTGAAGTTTAGTTTGCAAATAGATATTGATGTCGTAACTTAAAAATATGGTGTTAAAAATTGTCGTTGACCGCCATTAACAAAATGATGACTCGATTTCAAAACTGGTGTCAAAAGATGCCCTTAGCAAAAACGTTTTTTGTCAAAAAAGCCCCAAAAAGACATATAGTAATACATGACCAGAGTTGAAATACAGTTCAAGATATTAGTGGTGTTCGAGCTACCAAAGTTGGAGAGACTGAAGTTTAACTGTATAACTTGCAATGTTAGCTTGATTTTGGCAAATGAAACCCAGGTGAGCGATACAGGCTCCTGGGAGCCACTGGTTTCTAGTTTGAGTTTTAGTGTGAGTCTTTTTGTATATTTATTTTTTAGCCATTCACCATACATTGGAGAGAGTTTGGATTCAAGAAAACGAGTATTACCCCATCACAATTTTTGCGCCTGTCCCAAGTTTCCATTGATTTATTAACCTTTTTACCCTTTTTGGGGCCATTTATGGCTTGTTATATGGAGTGAGGTTCCTCACTGTGTTGAAGACCGCACGGTGACCCCTAGATGCTTTGTTTTGGGTCTTTTTAACCTGGAGATGGGATGTTGTGTCCTTGACATTTACCCATTTCCTCTCTTTTTTCGTATATACAATAAAACTGATTCAATTTTCTATCAGAGACACCCCAGACATATTAAAGTTAAAGCTCAAAGAACGTATAATAAGGAGTAAATACAACTGGCAACAACATAATATGTAGGAAAACCAATCAAATTATGTGTAATTATTTCTCTAACTTTGAATAATTTCGGATAAAAAGCATTATTTTATAATGCAAAATAAGCTGTTACATTTATGATTTTTTGTCGAAATGCAAGCCCAAGATGTCGATTTTGTAACAGTTTTCATGTAACACATGTTCTAACTTGATTTATGGGGTTAATTTTGCTGTAAAATTGTTGCATATGCTCCTTGCAATAAGCATTCGTTTTTTGTCTCGTCCGCGGCGAAAGTCGAGGAAAGCGAGACATAGGCATGCAAAGTATGACGACGGCGACGGCGTTAACTTTTACTAAATACAGGATATTTTGAAAACACTTTGATGTAGGAACATCATATATAGTCCAGTGGTAGAACTAATCAAGTGCTACGTGACGGACATAAAATCATGTGACCTTGGCCTCAATTGCACGGTCCAATGACCAGGTTAAGTTTCTCTACCCAAGTCCATTTCTCAATAACTAGAAGGGGTAGGTTGATAATATTTGGTATGTAGGTTGGTCTTGGGTAGTACATGTCAGTCTGGCAGATAACTTTTGTCCTTGACCTCAATTTCACGGATGAGTAGCCACGTTAAGTTTCTCTGCTGAAATCCAATTCTTCTATAACTAGAAGTGGTAGGTTGATAATATTTGGTATGTAGGTTGGTCTTGGGTAGTACATGTCAGTCTGGCAGGTGACTTTTGTTTTTGACCTCAATTTCATTCTAGTGAACATGTTAGTTTCTAATTATCTATTAGTGGTAGGTCAATGATATTTTGTATGTTAGTTGGTCTTGGACAGTGCTTGACAGTCTGCCATATGACTTATGCATGTGACCTTAATTTCAGTCTAGTGAGCATGTTCAATTTTCTGAGAAGTTCATTTAGATTTCACAACAATTTAGAGGTCAAACAGGGACGGGCGAGACATCTTTTAGGGTCCTCACTTGTTTTTAATATTGGATGCAACTCCGGTAAGAGTACTGAAAATAAAATGCAAAGTCTTATGATTTGTTTTTAATTTATAGTTTACAGTCTTACATATAATCAATCTTTTTGATACCCAAGATATTTAATACCACATTCTATTTGGAACCAAACCTGGGATATATCGTATTGGGTTAGTTTTTCTTTTATTGAAATTTAAAAAAATAATTCCAGCTTTTGTAAATTAGTTTTTTTCAAATCTGGTAAAAATGCCTTTCTTTTCATTTTCATTAATTTTTTTTTTAAACTAACTGGAAAATTTTGAATCCAATTTAAATATATTCCCCTGAAACTTGCATGGAAGTACTTTTATTCGTGGACATCAATTTTCGTGGTTTTCATAAATATTACTATTTTGTGGGTACTTAAATTCATGGTTTTATATTCCCTACATTAAAACTCTAAGGGAAAAATGCATTTCGTTGGGAACTTTATTTCGTGGTTTAAGAGAACAACGAAATCCACGAAAATTGGAACCCCACGAACAACAGTACTTTCACAGTATATAAAATTATATATTTTTTAAATAGTAATCATATCAATATGAAAAACTGTAGAACAACAACAAAAGCTTTGTTCTATTACTTTGTTTTACCATTTACTTGTAGAGACATTTTTTTATAGAAAAGTAACAACAAATGTCTTTAACAACTGTTTTTCGTATGAACTAGGTATTGTGATTACTGTTGTTTTTGGCAACCAGTGATCCCGTTTTATTATATCTCTCCATTGAGGACATTAACAATGACATTTTGAGGTTTAAAAGCAGCAGCTTTAATCGTGGAAAATTAACACCAAGTCAAAGAAATGCTGATGACATTTTCCAAAAATATTGCTAAGACTGTTGTATTGCAAATCTTGATAGTGGGGATATTGAAAGTCCTCGACGACATCGATACAAATCTAGGCCATTAATAAATCGGGCTGTCCATACAAATGAGGCCTGCATGTGGTAATTATTTTAGAGATGTAACTTAGAACGGATTTTAAGCATTCATACTTCAGCTGTCAGTCACACTAACCCTGTAAGTCTGTAAAGTGGAGATGGCATGTTTGTGCGTTCAAACTTGATTATCACTACAGGCAGCCAATTAAAACCCTAAAACCGTGCACATTGTGCAATATAATTAAAAAGCATTTAACATAGTGTGACTGCATGATCTGCATTAATTTAGGATAACGAAACTCAAACAAAAATGATAAATTATCACAAATAAATGATATTTAATCATTCATTTTTGCCTCAATTTTATGACCTATATTTTTTGTCATTTATTATTATAGATCCAAACCAACGTCAAGTCATGGAACTCGGTATGGTGACACGGAACAAGATAGTCAAAAATATAAGGATGATGTCGTAATGGATAATATTGGTTATGATGATTCAGAGGCAACCTTTGTAAATCAGACATACGATATACATTTTAAAGACGGGGTAAAGAGCAATGGACAAAGTTTGATATAATACCATAGAAACAATACTGCGTTTTACTGTGAATATTTTGAAAATCGTTGTAGGAAGAACTTTGCAAAAATATTCATATTTCTGAATTTCTCTCCCGTCGTTAGCCTCTACTGTCAAACCTCGAAAACTGAAATTTATTTGTATGGAATATTCCACAAAATGGTGATTTAAGGCCAATAAGCAATGAATGTTTTGAGTAAATACTTGTTATAATGATTTCGCCTGACATAGATTTATTTAAAGTATATTTCACTATTTGAAGATAAGTTTGTGGTCTTTTCAGTATGCAATAAAATCGTGAGATCACCCATTTTTACATGTGAAAAATCATTTTGATCTCAAACTGGTTAATGTTGACAATATCAGCTTTAGAATTAGAGAAATTTATATATTTTTTTCTCATTTCGGCAAAACATACAAATCTGTTTCATGCAATTAAATATATTTTACTAATGTTGGAATTATCTTTAGAATGACGTTTACTAAAACGTCAGTTTGCACCACGAAGCACTTCAAATCAATAAAGATAATACCGCGAAAGATAAAAGTGACAAAGTTTACAATTTGTAAAATTGCAAGAAAAAAAATTGCTGGTCTTCGAGGTAAAATGACAGGCGTTAAAATTTTAAATCGTGAATTAAATGCACTGAAAGCTGATATTTATTAATATTACAAAAAAAAAAACAAAAAACAAAAAACAAAAAAAAAACAGAGGACAACAGTACACACCAACAAACTATTTTTTTAAGACCTTCATTATTTCAAAGAAAAGGGGTTTAAACACAATGTGTAAACTAAATAAACAATGTGTTTAAACCCCTTTTCTTTGTTATAATAAAGTTCTTAAAAATAAAAGTTTTTTTTTTTTTTTAAATTTTCCATAATAGAGATATTTCACATTCTTATGAAACCCGACGTAACTCTTTCACGACGAACCACAACCTAAATGACACGAAGGGGACCATTAGCTGAAGATTTTATGTTATTCATTGTCGAAATGCGCATATGCCGAACCTAAATTAACAGTAACTTCGGTATTTAATTATTTCTAATATTATTTTTAGATTATTTCTAAGACTGTGATTAAATAGTTTATCAAATGATCATCTTCGCCTTACACATATAACATTAGACATTATTCAAATAGAAATCAAAGCTCGTAGAGTCTGTTACCGGTCGAGTGCACCCTCTTACTGGTAGCTTGCCAAGTCCATGAAATCACCAAGCATTGCCAGTTGATTAATATTTTTAACTATTGAGATACAAAAGAAGATCAACACAGAGAAATGCTGTACAACAAGTATTAAGAAATGGAGAAGACTTCATAACTTGTGTCTGATCCGATTTACAATATATATGCAAAATAAATACGTTTAAGCTTAAAAAAAAATGGAGATGGAAATGAATAAATCGGAATGGAAACGCCAAACTGAACAAAACATTTTTACTTTCTATCTCAACAGAGGGGTATAACCCCCACTAACTCCTTTGAGCCCAGAGTAAATAAAAAATTTAGAAATGAAGTCCATCTTATGTGTTATTCATTTATTTGAAATTCGAAGAACAAGTACAAGATACTTTGACTTTTTAGTCCGTGGAGGCAATGGACTGAAGTGCTCAAGTCCAAAGTATGCCCAACACATTTATTCTTTTGATGAATGTCAACTGGTCATATGACTGAAGCATCTTACATCACCAGTTTTATTTTATTTCTTGAACTTTGTACTGTGGCATCGGACTGGTACTTCTTCATATTTATTTTACAATGGCATGACCCATCTATTTTGAAATTTAATAAGGACAACTCCAGTGTCTTTCGTTCGTCTCTTTCGTAAGTCATAAGTACACACGAAAACGACGCAACGAGACGCAGCGAGTTACGGAGGAAATATGGTTCAGAATGATGTTTTTTCAACTACTTAGCCGACACGAGTATTCAGTCAAAAAATGACATCATTGTAGTTGGAAGTGTTTACTTTTTAAAATTCATTTTCGCTATCTAAATTTTTTAGCAATAACTAGTCCCCATATGTTTACATTCTCTTTCCTCAAGATGTGAAACATCTCTTTTAACATTATAAAGGGATGCCAGTAATTGTAATAGCACTTTGCCAGCTTAATTTATGTTTGTTGTCGATCCCACATCCATGACAAGTAAAGACATGGATATAGCGTTGTTCGTAACCTGGCTTTGAATTCCACTCAAACAGGTGATAGGGACCGTCTTGAACTTTCTGAGGTCTGAGCAAAGCTAATTTTTTAGGCCTAATGTTTACTTTTAAATGGAAAACAACATTAAAAGCGTTGCTTCATCGCTTGGATCTACCATGTTAATGTAGAGACTTTGTATACTTACTCCGTATTCTTTCATTGTATAGAAATATTTCACGAAAGGATATGGAGTAAATGAACATGAGACCATAACACATATGTTAACTCCAACTGCAATAATTTAAATGAGCTGTATGGCCATTTCGGAAATTAATTCCTCAGCAGCAGCACTAGAACCCAAACAAAGGAAATCCATATTAAAAAAATGTTTAAAATGCATAAAACCAAACGAAATCCGATTAATCAGTAATATCAAAAATAGCTAAAGACAAAACTACGATGAAGGGAGTTAATCCTTGATTTTAGAATTTACATAAATTTAGATAAAAGTAATTGAACAAAGTGTACACATGACATATTATCTCATGTACAAGCACACCATATCTAAGAAAAATAAAGAGCATACATCTCTTGCACGGGAAAGTACTGATTTCACAACTAAGGCAACCCACAATGGCCATAATTCGGAAATTGTATAACTCTGAATGGTACCGGGATGCACAAGCCGAAGTTGCAAGGTAATACATTATATGACAAAGTTCATGTGGGCTTTTGAAAGTAATTTTCCGGGACCAAAATACGCATAAATTTTCTATCTATTATCTTATAATATCAAAAAGTCTAAGCATTCAAAAAGGTCAGATTTATGTTTCTTAGTTTCTGTCAAATATTTTGACATTTCAATGCATAAAACCACAGCGACCTCTCTTTGAACTGATTAGAATTTCAATCAAAACAGGTTTTAAAATATCCGGTAGCAAAGAAATACTAAACCTTCTTTGAATCAAATATAAAATTTTTTTAGCTATCATCGAGAAACCAAATATATTTTAAAATTTCAATTTATTTTCAGTCACTAAGACCAGTTCTTCTCTTTTGTTCTCGACAATATATTAAACTTTCAATTGAATTGGATGTGAATGTTTAAGATACCATTCAGAAACAAAATTTCCCTTAAACTTTCGATTTGTTTTAAATCATTGTGACCTTGACCTTTGACCTTTTTTCTCCATAATCAGTTGCGTTCTACCCCTTATGGTATTCCAAAGTATCTCAAAGTTTGATTTTAATTAAATAGAAACTTTTTGAGATATATTCAAGAAAACAAATTTTCTTAGATTTAATATCTATTCTTGGTCACCTTGACCTTGACCTTTGACTTAATTTCCTTAAAATAAAAAGGGTTCTTCCCCTCTTTGAACCCCAAAATATACCCAAGTTTCATTTCAAGTGGATGAAACATTTTGAGTTATCGTCCGGAAACCAATGTTTGACGCCAGCACGCCTGCATCACCAAAGCAATAGCTGAATTCAACTTCATTGCAACTGGGCTAAAAATAAATCTTTCTAACCTATGAGCAGATTTAAATTAGACTTGCAAGATAGATATTGTGTGACGTTCACAAATATAAATTTGAAATAAGTTACTATTATTTACAAAGTTGTTTATATATTTAAAAAGACATGTTGTTTCATTTCTCGTTTTCTTTGTTTGTTCATTGATATCATTGTAAATATCCATATTAAAAGAATCATGCTAATTATTGCTTTTGGATTCATTTCTTCCAAGAGGTAAACATCTACCTGAAATGGGCACCACGATTATTTTTGTTTCTACTTATTCCATTGCTCACAAGGTTTGAGAAAATAAAGGATATATGTCCGCAATATAATGTGGGCCACAGACGTCATTTCAATAATACTTTGACTATGTAACGATATTGCATCCGACAGCCATTAACCCAATGAATACCAATTGTAGATGTATATCCATGAATTATGTCTGTATTCTTAAGAAGCTGCATTTTTTCTGAAATCAAGTTAACTGTTAATTGATATTTGTTGTATCATTACTACCCGATCAGCTGTTTGGCTGTAAGTACAGGAGGGTATCACCAGTATCACCAGCTCTGTTGTCGAATACTAGTGCTTACCTGGAAACCAATCATTAAAAATCTAGCATCTAAACGTATTTTGAGAAAAAACAAAGAGTATAAAGTACATCGGCAAACGAATACCAAGCAAAAATGGGGAAAGGAGGGATTCCAAAATCAAAAATAAGAAGAATATGTGTCTAACGGACACAAAGCCCCGCCTCACAACTGTTTTGAAGAATGGTATATTTCGTGATCAGTAAAGCATGAAGTTGGTTGCATAGATATATTCTTATTATGATTTTAGTTTAATTATACCCTAATAGATATTTAATAAAATTCAATGATAATAGCATACATCCTTTACAGAAAAGAAACTTAAATGTATGGATAAACCTTAAACTTTCCCCCTTTTTCCATGACAAGTGAAGCATGAAGTTAGTTACATTGGTAAATATTTATTATATTATTTATTTATTTATATCCTAATGTGTATCTATATAAAGTGTAATGATAATAACATACATCCTTCACAGAGAAAAAACTTTAAACTGAGGGTAAACCTCATACTACACCCCTTTTTTGGTTGCATGGGTAAAATTTATTATGATTTTTGTTTAATTAGACAAAAATGTGCATTTAATGATAATAGCATACATCCTTCACAGAAAAAAACTTCAACCTGTGGGTAAACTTCATACTATCACACTTTTTCTGGTGATCAGCGAAGCATGAAGTTGGTTGCATAGGTAAAATCTTATTATGATTTTTGTTTAATTAGACGTTAATGTGTATTTATATAAAGTTTCATGATAATAGCATACATCCTTCCCACAAAAAAAAAAACAAAAAAAAACAAAACTTAATCTGTAGGTAAACCTAGCTTGGGACGGGCGAACGGACAACCCGAACACTATATGCCCCCTACTGTCGTAGGCGGGGCATAAAAATCACGGCAATTCATATCCAACACAAATTGAGACAGCATGACAAAGACAAAACAAATAAACAAAAATGAACAAGAATGCACAAAAACTAAAGCACTAATAGTGTGAACCCTAAAGAACTGAGGTAAAATCAGGTGCTCTGTGAGGGTAATCATGATCTGTTCCACGCGTGGCACAAATCACACAGCCAGTGAAACTTTTGGTGTTGTCACAGTCGGTGTTTGGCAGTCCGGTAATAAACTTTGGACCTTCCCAGACATATCTATTATCATCTGTGAAATAGAAACATTGTAACGAAAGCTCATTATACTGCAATTTGGCTGTTTATAGCACGTGTAAAAGGCTACGCATAAAGATGAAGTTTTTTTTTCTTTGTAGCAACATCCAAACAGCGTCGGCATACGGAGTTTACATCTCCCAGCTCCTTCGCTATTCAAGAGCCTGTGTTCGATACAGTGACTTGATAGAGCCCGGTCGCTTACAAATAGGCTACTTAAACAATGGTATGTTACCCAAAACTTGAAGTCATCCTTCCAGAAGTTTTACGGTCGACATTACCATCTTGTGGACCGCTATGGCATGTTTCCATGATAACAATAGATCTTTCCCTTTAAAGCTTAATTGTTGTTTCTTCTACCGGATTTGACTTTACTACCGGATTTGACATGCTCAACACTGCGGGCGTCTAATAAGAAGCAGGAGATGCTTACTCTACTGGTGCACCTGATCTCACCCATTGTTTTTTATTGTGCAAATTTGTGTGTGTGTGTGTCCTTTTTTTTAAATAAATTCACAGTAATTTCGGTATTAAGTTATTTTTTCTTATCTTTGCCGTACTCATGTTGTGTCTCTGAATCTTTGTTGTTTCCGATGTTGCCATTTTCCTTGGATTATTTGTTTTGGATTGACGGTTCGGTTCTCACTTACCTCTATACGTCTATTAGCAGTATAAACCATTTAAGCAACGCCTTTGAGGCAAAGATTACAGCCTTCTGTGTATTAATATTTTGATTTTATTACTTCAACCCTCATTCCATATTTCTATTTCACTCAATTTAAAAAGATACATATATCGGCAAACGAATACCGAAGCAAGAACGAGGAAAGAGGGAATTATAAAATCATAAATCCAAAATCACGGCAATTCACAGCAACACGAATTGAGACAGTATGACAAAAGACAAAACAAATAAACAAAAATGAACAAGAAAACCACAAAACTAAAGCACACGTATTGTGAATACCGACAAAAACAGATATTATCAAGTGCTCCGGAAGGATAGGCAGGATCTGTTCCACGCGTGACACTTGTCACACATCTAGTAAAAATTCCGGTTTTGTCACAGTCAGTGTTTGTCAGTCCGGTAATAAACTCTGGACCTACCAAGAGATATCTATTGTCATCTGTGAAATAGAAACATTGTAACGAAAGCTCATTATACTGCAATTTGGCTATTTATATCACGTATAAACGGGTACGCATAAAGATGAAGTTTTTTTTTCTTTGTAGCAACATCCCAGCAGCATACGGAGTTTACATCTCCAAGCTCTTTCGCTATTCAAGAGCTCGTGTTCAATACAGTGACTTCCTTGATAGAACCCGGTTGCTTACAAATAGGCTATTTAAACAAGGGTATGTTACCCAAAACTTGAAATCATCCTTGCAGAAGTTTTACGGTCGACATTACCATCCTATGGACCGCTATGGGATATCTTTTCCAAGATTACAACAGATCTTTTCCTTTTAGCTTAATTGCTGTTTCTTCTACCGGATTTGACATTCTCAACACTGCGGGTGTCTAATAAGAAGCAGGAGATGCTTACTCTACCGGTACACCTGATCTCACCCATTGTTGTTCATCTTTGTGTGTGTGTGTGTGTGTGTGTGTGTGTGTGTGTGTGTCTTCATTTTTCTTTTCTTTGTCGTATTCATGTTGTGTCTCTTCCGATGTTGTCATTGTCCTTGGATTATTTGTTTTGGAACTCACTTACCTCTATACGTCTTCTAGCAGTAAAAACCATTTAAGCCACGCCTTTGAGGCAAAGATTACAGCCTTCTGTGTATTAATATTTTGATTTTATGACTTCAAACCTCATTCCATATTCCTATTTCACAACGAATACCGAAGCAAGAACGAGGAAAGAGGGAATTCTAAAATCACAAATCCAAAATCACGACAGTTCACAACCAACACGAATTGAGACAGTATAACAAAGACAAAACAAATAAACAAAAATGAAGAAGAACGCCATATGATGAACAAGAAATATTGAAATTTATTCAATCATTTACAGAATAATTAAACATGTTCATATTATTTCATTCAAATTATTTTCACTGGAACGATGCCGCTGCTGTTGAACTGTTAGTCCCAAATACCATCTCAATGTGGTCCAGTGCATTGCGGGCTGACCTGAAAACGACCTGTAATATCAAAATTTTAGAAAACATTATTTTGAACTAAGCTCCTGATTTTAGCCTTACATTTAGGTCATACTATATATTTGTTCTATTTCAGATGTTACAAATTTTTGGATTGATAGTCTTCCATCTATTTTGATATGATCTGCACTAAAATTACAAAAGTTGAAATGGCCATCTGTGGAATCTAATTATAATTGTACAGTAATTTCAGAATTTAATGATTTTATACAAAATATCTAATATGAAATAAAAGAAATAACCCTTCCGGAGCACCTGATGTCACTCTGTTTTTGAGAGTTCACACTGTTAGTGCTTTAGTTTTTATGTGTTGTATATGTAATGTTCGTGTGTTTTGTGGGCATGTAGTGTCTTTGGTCTTTCGTCTTCTGGTGTTCTTGCTTTTGCCTTGTCTCTGGACTTTAATTTATGTAATATTGTGCTTTGTTTCTTCGGTATTCTACTGCCGTTTTTTTTTCGTAAATTCTATAATTTTGTGTTCGATATTTTTGTTTGTGCACATGTTTTAATGATAACCTAAATTTGATTTATCAAAGTGAACTACATATTACACTAAAACAAATATAAGTCATTTGTTCAGAGAACAAATGTAGGTCTACCCGAAGAAAATTTTTAGCAAAGTCTCGTAATAAGTGTTTTGGCTTGATGAAACAAGAAAAATATTCTTCATTACATGTCATCAGCCATCTCTTACAGTTTATGAGTTAAATCATTGAACAAAAAAAAATTAAATCGTTAACAAAGTTGTATTTTGTAAAACTGAACATTTTCCCCATAACATGTCATTAGCCATCTCTTTCGGTTTACGGGTTAAATCATTTATCACGAAAAAAAATCTATGGTTGCTAAGGATTTCATTGTGTTGCTAAGGACTTTGAACTTTGATTTTAATGTGATATTGTAGGTAATATAAAGCCGAACATTTTCGCAATTCAAAGTTTTTTTCTATCTCTTACAGTTTTTGAGATATAAGCAAGAAACCTCAATTTTGGACCCGGAAAACAGTTTTCGTATCCTAAGTCCATAACGCTTGGTCCAATAATTTTTGACCCAATATATTAAATGTAGATCTTGATAAAATACACATTTTATTTATTAAATGTTATCAACCATCTATCACAGTTTCCAAGATATACTATAAAAATATACGGTTGCTAAGGATTTCATTATGTTGCTAAGGACTTGGAATTTTTTCCTTGATGTCATTTTATACGTCATATTAAACTGAACATTTTTGCTTTTTTAGGTTTCTGTCTATCTCTTACTGTTTCTGAGATATAAGCAAACAAACCTCTATTTCGGACCCCGAAAAACAGTTTACGCACCCTAGGTCCATAGCGGTTGGTCCAAAAATTTTGGACTCATTTCCTCTTTACAACATTACGAAACTTTTTGCCGATGGTTGCTAAGGACTTTTATGGCATATAACGTTGTTGCTAAGGACCTTGACCTTTGACCTTGACCCCATTTTGTCGGCCATATTGAGCTGAACAATTTATCTTCTTTATAGTTTCTTCGTATCTTTAATAGTTTTTGAGATATAGGCAAAAAACTCTAAAATCGGACCCCGAAAAATGGTTTTTGGGCCATAGGTCCAAAATGAATGGTCCAATCATTTTGGACCCCCAGTGTCAAATGTAGACCTCATTGAGACAAACATTCTCTCAAATACATTTGATCATCAATCTCTTACAGTTTACGAGTTAAAGCTATAACAAGGCAAAAGGTCATCGGTGACCTTGACCTTTGACCTTTGACCCTGACATTTTTAGATGGCCATATATGACTTATGAACAATGGTGAAGATTTCAGGTTTCTATGACTTATCGTTTGGGAGTATTTAGCATTAACGGAAACTCAAAATCTTTCAAAGGGCAACAACTCATATAAAGAGTCGTCGAATCTCTTTGGACCAAATGTAACAAAGTTGCGTCTCATGACAATGAACATTTTTCTTATTACATGTTTTCAGCCATCTATTACGGTTTACGAGTTGAAGCGATAACAAGGCCTAAGGTCATCCGTGACCTTGACCGTTGACCTTTGACCTTGACATTTTTAGATGGCCATATATGACTTATGAACAATAGTAAAGGTTTCAAGTCTCTATGACTTATCATCTGGGAATATTTAGCATTAACGGAAACTCAAAATCTTTCAAAGGGCAATAACTCATATAAAGAGTCGTCAAATTTCTTCGGACCAAATGTAACAAAGTTGCGACTTTTGATTATGAACATTTTTCCCTTTATATGTTTTCAGCCATCTATTACGGTTTATGAGTTGAAGCGATAACAAGGCTTAAGGTCATCGGTGACCTTGACCGGTGACCTTTGACCTTGATATTTTTAGATGGCCATATATTACTTATGAACAATGGTGAAGGTTTCAGGTTTCTACGACTTATCGTTTGGGAGTATTTAGCATTAACGCAAACTCAAAATCTTTCAAAGGGCAATAACTCATATAAAGAGTTGTCAAATCTCTTCGGACCAAAAGTAACAAAGTTGCGTCTCATGATAATGAACATTTTTCCCTTTATATGTTTTCAGCCATCTATTACGGTTTTTGAGTTTAAGCGATAACAAGGGGTAAGGTCAAAGGTCAAAGTCACCGATGACCTTTGACCTTGACATTTTTAGATGTAACTTATATCAACTAAGAATAATGGTGAAGGTCCCATGTCTCTACGACTAACCGTTTAGAAGTTTTGAGCGATGACGGAAATTGAAAATCTTCAAAGGGCAATAACCCCCCNAAAAAGTATACCGCACGGTTTCGGACCAAATGTAATGAAGTTCCGTCATGACCTAACGAACATTTTCCCCATTACACTTCATCAGCTATCTTTTACGGTTTTCGAGTTTAAGTGATCACAAGGTATTTAGTGAAAAGGGGAAGAACTCCGTAACGGAACAAAATTCCGAATGTGGGCCTCGACTGCGAAAAGTTTATGTCTGCCCGGTATTTTGTGCGAAAGCTCAATTCGACATGTCGCGTACAGTTTTGGGCCGAAGAGTTTAAAAGTTGGCGAAAAAAAAAAAATAATCAGAAGAAATACTATAAGGTTCTCGGGTAGACCTTAATTAAAGGCCATATCATTGTTTCTAAAGCGACATACAAAATACATGTGACAGCTGAAAACGAATATAACAAAAGTCCCATTCTTGAATAGCTATAATACATTTGAAAATGTATGGCATATTTAATGTTTCTTAATTAATGTGGTATGATACAATTCCTCAAAGTGCAAGAACCTTAAATAGCTGTTTTTCATAATTAACCAGAAAAACACATCTGCCGAGATATGCGAAGTAGTTCTTTACTCTTTAATCATTTAAAATGAAATGAATTATAAGTCTACAAAGCGCAAGTTTTGGACAAATCTTCAGTCTAGTAAAATAACAAATATCAAAATATCCAGAAATCGAAAGATGTATAAAAGCTGAGAGAGAACAATTACTTTAAAAGATCCAAAATGAATGCCAAACTCAATTAAGGACAGAACTTTGCATCAGGGAGACACTCCTTCGTTTTGAACATCTTTTTTGCTTTAGTTTAGATGCTGTTAGAGTAAGTTTCAAAATAAAATAAATTCCGATTTTACTTTCCAAGTTTCCTTTACAATCAACTCGATGAGTGCCCTATGTTCATTTATATATGTTGTATTGTCTCTTGGTCCCTTTGTCGGGCAACGGATGACAATGTTTGTAAGAGTAACGCCCGATATGTTATGCTTGTTGACGATCCCGCGTCCATGACAAAATGGATACATGGATGTGGAGTTGTTCATCAAGTAGCAAGTAAATCCCGCTCAAACTGGTGTTAGGGGCCGTCTTGAATTTACTATGAGGTTGGAGTTTGCCCTTTGTTGAGACCCTCATGGTGACTTCAAGATGAAGAACAACAATGAAAACATTGTTCCATTTGCTTAATCTTTGCATGTATTTATAGGGATTTTGTCACATGTACATTTACTCCATATCCCTTTATTTGTGCATTCAAAGCATGTAGAAATTCACCGGAAAATTAAAGACCGCAATGTTCCTGACTTGGTACAGGCATTTCAAAAGAAATGGAGGATTAAACCAGTTTTATGCGGTAGTGTCCGGTATCAAATCAACAGTAATTGCTATTTAAAGGTCGTAGACAGTTAAAAGAAGTGGTCCATTATTAAGAAAAAAAAAGAATCTTGAATCTTGAATTTCAATTTTTCCACATGGGGCTGATATCTATTAAAGAACTTTTTTAATGGTCATATGAGATGGAACCCTTTCAAGCTTTGGTGCTTTTGTCGGGCAACGGATGACAGTGATTGTGAGAACACTTTGCCAGTTTACTTAATGTTTGTTGACAATCCCGCATCTATGGCAGGAATAAACATGGATGTGGCATTGCTCGACATCTAGCAATGAATTCCGCTCAAACCGGTGCTAGGGGCCGTCTTGAACTTACTATGAGGTATGGGCAAAGCTCATTGTTGAAGGCCTCATGGTGACTTCAAGATGAAGAACAACAATAAAAGCGTTGTTCCATTGCTTTTTACCATGTATTTATAGAGATTTTGTCTCATGTGCATTTACTCCATATACCTTCATTGCTTATTTTAGACAGGAGTTTGTCTATCCTGCAGTGTGGAGTCCGTAAAAAGATTCCCCGTGCGAGAGATTTATGCTCTATATACATTTCAGGTATGGTGAACTTGTGCTTGAGAGAATTTCTCATATGGATGCACTATCACACTTTCGAATTTTGGCATTCTATTTCTGTAATTTCAAAATGTGATCTGACCACCTGTTAATATTGCCCACATCTCACTAATTTATACAGCCAAGTTTTCTCACAATCGACTTGATGAGTGCCCTGTGTTTGTCTATTTGTTGTGATTGTCCACCAGCTGGGGAAACTGGTGCTTTTGTCGGGCAACGGATGACAGTGATTGTGAGAACAGTTTGCCAGTTTACTTAATGTTTGTTGACAATCCCGCATCTATGGCCGGAATAAACATGGATGTGGCATTGCTCGACATCTAGCAATGAATTCCGCTCAAACCGGTGCTAGGGGCCGTCTTGAACTTACTATGAGGTATGGGCAAAGCTCATTGTTGAAGGCCTCATGGTGACTTCAAGATGAAGAACAACAATAAAAGCGTTGTTCCATTGCTTTTTACCATGTATTTATAGAGATTTTGTCTCATGTGCATTTACTCCATATCCCTTCATTGCTTATT